>JAECMU010215646.1:0-16532 GCA_016106625.1 Dracogyra subfuscus | reverse complement strand
TGTAAATTAAACTAAACTTAATGTTAATTTTCATGAACTGAAACTAGGGTATGTCCCTTTAATAGTGAAAAATATGCCGTAGTGTTTAAAAAGTAGGGTATGTCTCTTTAATGATATCTCATCACATTTTATGGCTAGTGGTGTTACACCATACCAACATTAAATACAATGTACCTTAATAGTAGGACAAAAATAAACATTGCCATTAGCAGTCATTGCTGGGGTAATAAAGTAAAATTTGACGCATATCTAAGTGTCTGCTTAACACAGGTTTTACTATATTTACAAAATTGTTGTTTTCATGACCCCTCAAAATTATTGCATTCCACCCCAACTTTCCTATGGACCAGTCCAAAAGCCAATTAGTGGTTAAAAACTTTTACTGTGACATTGGTATCCTGTTTTTGTCATGTGCAGTCTGATTAAAATCAGCTCCACTGGTCTTTAATTTCCACACGCTATACAGTATAGGCCATTGAAGCTGATTTTAATCAGATTGTGTCATGTGAATGTAGAAAGAAAATTGTACCTAACATAAATAGCAAAAAAACAAACAAATTGCAGATATAGCCACTGGCAATGTCAAAAAAAAAAAAAAAAAAAAAAAAAGATGTCAAAGCCTGGAACAGATGTGTCTGAACATTAATTTGATATTGGAACATAAACACAATGGCTGACTTTGACCACAAATTGTGTTCAAACCATAATAATGAAGGAGAAAGGAAAAGAAGGAAGTCACATAACTCAAGCCCTAGACACAGTGGAAGATTATACAGGGTACATATAGCCTTAAAGACCAAACACATTCTAAAACTTTCAAATACTTTTACCTACCATTTTCATAGACTTTCAAATACCTTTACCTACCATTTTCATAGACTTTCAAATACTTTTACCTACCATTTTCATAGACTTTTAATACCTTTACCTACCATTTTTATAGACTTTCAAATACCTTTACCTACCATTTTCATAGACTTTCAAATACCTTTATCTACCATTTTCATAGACTTTTAATACCTTTACCTACCATTTTTATAGACTTTCAAATACTTTTACCTACCATTTTCATAGACTTCCAAATACCTTTACCTACCATTTTCATAGACTTCCAAATACTTTTACCTACCATTTTTATAGACTTTCAAATACTTTTACCTACCATTTTCATAGACTTCCAAATACCTTTACCTACCATTTTCATAGACTTTCAAATACTTTTACCTACCATTTTTATAGACTTTCAAATACCTTTACCTACCATTTTCACAGACTTTCAAATACTTTTACCTACCATTTTCATAGACTTTCAAATACTTTTACCTACCATTTTCATAGACTTTCAAATACCTTTACCTACCATTTTTACAGACTTCCAAATACCTTTACCTACCATTTTCATAGACTTTCAAATACTTTTACCTACCATTTTCACAGACTTTCAAATACTTTTACCTACCATTTTCATAGACTTTCAAATACTTTTACCTACCATTTTCATAGACTTTCAAATACTTTTACCTACCATTTTCATAGACTTTTAATACCTTTACCTACCATTTTTATAGACTTTCAAATACCTTTACCTACCATTTTCATAGACTTTTAATACCTTTACCTACCATTTTTATAGACTTTCAAATACCTTTACCTACCATTTTCATAGACTTCCAAATACCTTTACCTACCATTTTCATAGACTTCCAAATCCCTTTACCTACCATTTTCATAGACTTTCAAATACCTTTACCTACCATTTTCATAGACTTTCAAATACCTTTACCTACCATTTTCATAGACTTCCAAATACCTTTACCTACCATTTTCATAGACTTTCAAATACCTTTACCTACCATTTTCATAGACTTTCAAATACCTTTACCTACCATTTTCATAGACTTTCAAAGACTTTTACACAGCAGTCAAAGATAATATAATGTGATAAAAATACCAAATTAGTTTGTTTACGTTGCTGTCATGCCAAAAAGAAATGTGTGGTTTTTTGACATGTATCATGACAGGTTTAACCTTGTAACTGGAAAATACCAAATGCATGCAGCTGTAAAAAGATATCATCATTGCTTTGGCTATAATTTGTAACAATTTAAAGACTTTTACTTCAAGTCAAAGACTTTCAAAGACCTAAAAATGTTTTTTCCAAATTCAAAGATTTTCAAGTAATTTAAAGACCCCTATGAACCCTGTTACAGCCATTTGATTGGCTGTTGGCATACACGGACCAGTCCATGTAAAAAGAAGGGCTATGCACATGTTCAGATATCAGGTTAATGTATTAAAATTTAAAAAAATTCAAATACCTTTCAACATGTCTTCAAGGAATTGTTCAGCTTTATCTTTGTAAGGCGTTACAAACAGGAAGTCATCCACCATCCTCAGCAACAGTTCATCCTTGGCCACATCCATCGTCCGTCTCTCCTTGTGTCCATAATAGAGGTTACACAACATGGTGGACAGGACTGAACCCTGGCTGATGCCAATACGCTGCAAGTAAAATCTTCTTCCAACCTGAAAACACAAGCAGAGTTGATATTAAATAATGCTTCTAGGATTTTTATAAAATCCACTAGCCATGGGATCAGTGATTAATTTTTTTAGAGGCAGTGTATTAAAGTGATACACGTATATGGTGACAAATATATAGCAAATATTTTAAGTAATTATCTTCAGTTATTGTGTTATTGTGTTGTGGATCACGGACAATTGTTAAAAATTGTGCGACAAGTCACCAGTGGTCGTGGATGGTCTTGGGTGGTGGTATGAGCGAAATCAGTCAGAGCAAGGTTTTCGAACATGTTTGAAAACCTGACTGTGACCAATTTGATCATCTCTTGTCGTAGGAAGGTCGGAGGTGCTCGTACAATGGTCTTGCCACAGGTATTGGGTGGTCTTATGATGCTGCGGGTGATCGCACGACTCTCCAGTCTCATGCTTGTTCTTGTGACTTGTTACAGTATTGTACGACCGTCAAACGATGATACATGACTAGTAGTGCATCTAGTCATGCATTGTAGCACATTGTCATTCGACAGTCGTACAATTAGTCGTGACTTGTCGTGGGGGGGTATATAAACAGGGGTAGATCTGTCTGGTGGAGCACCGTATTTTTAATTGCTTGACCAGTCACAAGCCCTGTTGTGATCAGTTGCAAGCTGCCACAATGCACCACATGACCAGTCATGGGTAGTTGTGCGCCTGGTCGTTGACAATCGTAGGTAGTCGGAAGTGATCGTAAGACGCACATGCGATAAGTCTATTACAAGTCGGCGACAGGTCCCATAGTCTGTAATCAACCCACTGATTGCAGAAAACAAGCTCACGACCATCCACGACCGCTGAGGTCGCAAACAATCACAGCGTAAGTGTAAATGGGGCATTAGATTAGTTCATAATATTGATACTAACGTTCAAGGGACATTCCTGAGTTTGAAGCCATTGTAAGATGTGTGCGATAACAGACCCTTGTTAATGATTACTAATTCATACTAAATGCATCTTCTGGTTTAGAATACCAGTGTCTATATATCGAATGCATTTGTGGTTGTATACTAATATTTGTAGTTCTCAGTTTTTACTACGTACAAAATTATTTAGAGGTAAAATCCAGTTTGGGATACTACAAGCATTAGGACAACAACAAACAACTTGTAAATACACTGATATTTTAAATAAGAAAATGTATTTCATTTGTATGTTACTTCATTGAAAAGGCTCTCCTGGTCGGAAACATTTTACAATGGTTGTAAACTCAGGATGATGTTGTTGAAAAGGTGAGCTTGAAGAGATAAATTGATTTTGTTAATGTTCTTTTTTAATTAGTGTCCTAAATTAAGATCAGTTCATAAAACTGATAACCTTAATGTTATTGAAAAGGTGAGCTTGGAGAGTCCTTTTTTAATTATTGTCCTAGATTAAGATCAATTCATAAAGCTGATAACCTAAATGATGTTGTTAAAAAAGGTACATGTAAGCTTGAGAAGTCCTTTTTAATTATTGTCCTAGATTAAGATCAATTCATAAAGCTGATAACCTAAATGATGTTGTTAAAAAGGTACATGTAAGCTTGAGAAGTCCTTTTTAATTATTTTCCTAGATTAAGATCAATTCATAAAAGTGATAACCTAAATGATGGTGTTAAAAAAGGTACATGTAAGCTTGAGAAGTCCTTTTTAATTATTGTCCTAGATTAAGATCAATTCATAAAACTGATAACCTAAATGATGGTGTTAAAAAAGGTACATGTAAGCTTGGAAAATCCTTGTTCATTATTGTCCTAGATTAAGATCAATTCATAAAACTGATAACCTAAATGATGTTGTTAAAAAAGGTACATGTAAGCTTGAGAAGTCCTTTTTAATTATTGTCCTAGATTAAGATCAATTCATAAAACTGATAACCTAAATGATGTTGTTGAAAAGGTACATGTAAGCTTGAGAAGTCCTTTTTAATTATTGTCCTAGATTAAGATCAATTCATAAAACTGATAACCTAAATGATGTGGTTAAAAAAGGTACATGTAAGCTTGAGAAGTCCTTTTTAATTATTGTCCTAGATTAAGATCAATTCATAAAACTGATAACCTAAATGATGTTGTTAAAAAAGGTACATGTAAGCTTGGAAAGTCCTTTTTAATTATTGTCCTAGATTAAGATCAGTTCATAAAGCTGATAACCTAAATGATGTTGTTAAAAAAGGTACATGTAAGCTTGAAAAGTCCTTTTTAATTATTGTCCTAGATTAAGATCAATTCATAAAGCTGATAACCTAAATGATGTTGTTAAAAAGGTACATGTAAGCTTGAGAAGTCCTTTTTAATTATTGTCCTAGATTAAGATCAATTCATAAAGCTGATAACCTAAATGATGTTGTTAAAAAGGTACATGTAAGCTTGGAGAGTCCTTTTTAATTATTGTCCTAGATTAAGATCAGTTCATAAAACTGATAACCTAAATGATGTTGTTAAAAAAGGTACATGTAAGCTTGAGAAGTCCTTTTTAATTATTGTCCTAGATTAAGATCAATTCATAAAACTGATAATCTAAATGATGGTGTTAAAAAAGGTACATGTAAGCTTGAGAAGTCCTTTTTAATTATTGTCCTAGATTAAGATCAATTCATAAAACTGATACTAACCTTAATGATGTTGTTGAAAAGGTGAGCTTGGAGAGTCTTGAGTAAACTGTCGACAGTATCGTGTTGATTCACAACCTGTAAATATCGACATTACATCAGGATGTTTTAATTATTTTATTCCACTCCAAATAAGTTTAAGTATGTTAAAAGCTTGTTTTGTTCAACAACATTTTGGTAATTCTGACACATCTTTTTTTTATCAGCAACAAGGTATATTTTATATGCACTTTCCTACATCATTATTATTAATGGAATAAACTCATGAATTTGTCATCAGTAGATATTCTTCTTCTTTTCGTTCGCTTGACAACTACAGCTGTGACTTATGAACGATATTGTCCTCTGTAGATCACTTTTGGTACCATACAGCTTCTTCTGTAGAGTTGTTGTAGGGTGTATACTATCAAATCAAATCCCATAGACAGCAATAGTAACTAACATATGTGGCTACAACCCCTACCTGCAGCATATCAATTGACATAAACACCACAGATATAAATACTACCACCTCTCACACTTAAAGTGAACCAGAGAAAATTGGGGATCAAGTTGCTCATTTCTGAAATAACAGGTAGCATCTATAACTATTCTAGTTCCGTACAAAATATTTGTACTTTTTTTTACAGGTACCCCATACATGTTACAAACACAAGGCTACTTGATACCATGGTATTAGATGAAATAAAATTGAATACATTTTTAGCCCAGATGAACCTTAATTTTTATTACAATCAACACACTCACATTTATAACCAATCACAGGACTTGTGGTGTTCACTACTCTATCAAAAGTTTGGTGCACCTCAAACTTTGACCCAGCCGGACATTATTTGGTTTAGTACTACCTGTAGTTGTCCAGGTAGTGTCACTCAGCTGCTGTAGATTATTTGCAGCTGGTTTTGTTGATAGGAAGAGATTGGACTGATATGGACTAAGGGTGAGATAACTCTAACAGAAACCTTGAGTGCTGGTCAGAGGTATTGGGCCACAATGCACACTCCAATAGACCACAATGCCATGCATATACAGCTATTATGACTACACTTTTGGAAATTCAGTGAACATTATCAAAAACATTCATGATATAACTGATAACTTTGTGACAGCTAAGTCTTACATGTATTTATATCTCTTTTCCTACACGTAAGTGACTTACATGTAGATTGGAGACAGAAGCCAATTTCAATCAGATAGAGGTGCATCATGGGAAGAAACACAAATTAGATAAATTATATTCTAAATGCGTAAATATTAAAAATATACTTGAGACTACGGTACAATTTTAACAACAGACATTTCTATTTAATCAATTTAGTTTGTGAAAACAGTTTTAAATACTGACTAAGTTTTTGAAAAGAGTTTTAAATACTGACTTAGTCTGTGAAAACAGTTTTAAATACTGACTTAGTTTGTGAAAATAATTTTAAATACAGACTTATTTTGTGAAAACAGTTTTAATTACGGACTTAGTTTATGAAAAGTTTTAAATACTGATTTAGTTTGTGAAAATAATTTTAAATACTGACTTAGTTTGTGAAAAGTTTTAAATGAACTTCTCTATATTCATATATTATAAAGGTGAAGTTATTTTCTACATACCTGATCTACCAAAATTATATTTCGAAGATTGTCTGCCGACATGCGTTTCTTGTTGAAGACAAAGAAGTCTGGTTGATATGTGAACAGTGTGTTGGAGTCTCTGTGAAACGTTCTCTTCAACCGGCCTCCAGCTACAACCACACTGGCATATCTCCTTGTCACATACTCTTCTGATATGTTCTATATATATATACACACACAGTCAGACCACGTTACAACGAACATGTTCGTCCCTGGGTCACTTTGTCGTTATATCGAAATTGCTGGCGTATCAAATTGTCATGAGTTATCGAAATTGCCAAAATAATGTTACAAAAAATACTTATTAATATTAACTGATGACTGAATAATTTATGCATTGCAAATATCAAAAACAATAAATACACATACATGCATTAACATCATTAAATATATTAATCAAGGCACATTCACCATCAGTCCAAGCAAGGTACCTACGATTTGTACCTGTTTCATTTACAAAATATCATGAAAAGAGAAGATTTTATGGTTCGAAGTTAAACCTTTAATTGGTTAACTAAAGGCTTATTTGCAAAAGCAATACTTGTCTACAGATTTTGCAGCCATCGGTAGCTCAGATAGCATGTGACACAGTCGGCTCACTCTGAAATCAAGGCATCCAAGTGGCTGTGTGTGTACTGTCAACATGCTACATCCGTGATTATGTAATGTTGTTGTGTAAAGAGGTGTTTTCAGACGTTGGAATGAATGAATGTTTGTTTAACAACACCCCAGCACAAAAATATATATCGGCTATTGGGTGTCACAAATAGTAAGTATATGAATATATTAAACGTTGGATGCAGGTTTGTTCCTAATTTGCTCTGTCAGTGTCGGAAGGTGTGAATTCCGATGTAATAAACAGAATAACACTGATGTATGTTTGTTCCCGACAATTTTTGGTTGGATGGTGTAAATGTCGTAGTAACGACAGTTGTTTAATGAGGTCTGACTGTATATATACATACATAAAAAAAGTTTTAAAGTTTGTTTTGTGTAATGACACCACTAGATCACATTGAGTTATTAATCATAGGTGACTGGATGACAAACATTTGGTCATTTTTGACATGAAGTCTTATAGAAAAACAACTACATTTGTCCATTAGGAACATTCCCAAAGACAGGATAGTACATATCAGTTGTTGGGCACTGGTTGGGATTTTTTAATTGTAAGTTTTGAGGAACAAAATGAACAAAACTTATGTCAATACATGTATCTATCAGCTATTTAATAATAATCAATATGTAATGGTTTGGGGTCTTTTTTTATCATTATATAAGATCCACTTTATTAAATGTCCTCCCGTAATTACTGAAAACATTATGTAATACTTTGTAAATAAAAATTTGAAGAAAAAGATTTGAAATTAAAATTTAATGTAGTAATGATATATGTAAAGTTTTATTATCATCTGCATAATAGTTGTGATGTACTATAAATGCCAATAATTAATTAGCAAAAACTATTCATACAAACCTTTTTGAGAATGTCACTAACAATTCTGTATAGTTTCTCTTGCCTGATAGTGTCAAAACATCCAGCAATGTCAGTCTTCACAAAGTACAATAACCTACAGATAGAAATTCACTACGGTATATAAATTTCTCCCATCCCTGGCCATGCAAGACAGGCGCATTCCATGACGTCAGCCCATGCAGAATAAATCTGTCTTGCATGACCACGTGACTTCTGTTGTTTGCACTGATATTGCAAAATAATGCAAGAAATAATTTTATATTTCATAAAAACAAGGAAACCTGCTGTCGTAATGAAATTATACTATCATTTTCGGTTTATACTTTTAGTATAAACCATTTTTGGGTACGATCTTTTCAATGGTTATGACTATTTTATTGTAAGATTAAAAAATAAAAAATGTAGGTTTTTCACATTTTCCCAAAATGCTTGTTTTTCTTTTACTGGATAGGAGAAAAATAATCCTCCATTATATATCCATGTGGGACAGGGCTATTCCACCCTCGGGTACATAATATGATGTCAGGAACTCGGCAAGCCTCGTCCCTGACAACAAATTATGTACCCTCGGGTGGAATAGCCCTGTCCCACAAGGACACATATGAAGGATTCTTTTAGTATACACAAAAACCCCACTATGTTCAGACCTAAAAGACTATGAAAACACAAAAGTTAAAAAAGTACACTGATCACACAAATAAAATTGTACTATTCAACATATAACTTTTACAAAGAGGAAGGAAGGATATATTTTATTTAACGATGCACTCAACACATATTATTTATGGTTATATGGTGTCAAACATATGGTTAAGAACCACATATATATTGAGAGAGGAAACCCACTGTCGCCACTCCATGAGCTACTCTTTTCGATTAGCAGCAAGGGATCTTTTATATGCGCCATTCCATAGACAGACAGGATAAAACATACCACAGCCTTTGTTACACCAGTTGTGGAGCACTGGTTGGAATGAGAAATAACCCAATGGGTCAACCAACAGGAATCAATCCTGGGCAGACCACGCATCAAGCGAACGCTTTACCACTGGGCTATGTCCCGCCCTTCTTTACCAAGAGCTGAGTAAACAGTTTACAGAGACCAATACGGGAATATGAAAATACTCCAAGAAAATATGTCGGTCTTTAATGACTCGATGGGTTGGTGTGAGACCATACCCTCTTCTCTTTCACTAACCACTAACAACTAACCCACTGACCTCGACAGACAGCCCAGATTGCTGAGGTGTGTGTGCCCAGGACAGTGTGTTTGAACCTTAATTGGATATAAGTTTGTTTTGTTTAATGACTCCACTAGACCACATTGTTTTATTAATCATCGGCTACTGGATGTCAAACATATGGTCATTTTGACACGGTCAGAGAGAGAAAGCCAGCTAAATTTTTCCATTAGTAGCAAGGGATCTTTATATACGCCATCCCACAGACCACAGCTTTTCATATATTTGTTGTGGTGTACTGGCTGGAATGAGAAATAGTCCAATGGGTCCACCGACAGGGATCGATCCTGAACCGACCATGCATCAAGCGAGCTCTTTACCACTGGGCTACATTCCGCCTCTTTAATTGGATATAAGAACAAAATTAAGTTGTTTTGACATCCAATAACAGATTAAGAAAATAAATGTGTTCTAGTGAAGTTGTTTGAAAAAAAACACCTAATAAATAACTCACCGGTGATCACTGTTCAAGTTCCTGTGGGCTATAAACTTTACCCATGCCTGATATGTGTCATCCAAGCCAAACACCGAGGATCCCACAATGCTCGGATCATCGTTCTGTGAAAAAATCAAATAAACAACTATTTCTCAGGTTAAAGAGTTTTAAACACTACAGCATATTTTTCACTATTAAGAGTTGTTTATGATCACTGAAATCAAACATTACTTATATTTTATTGTTTAGATTATTCATTTCCATGCAGTTAAAGTGTATTTGGTCATTTTGGTGTTTCTAATAACACAAAATGCATTTTTCATATTTTTAAAAATGCATGCGCATCTAAGAAGTAACAGTAAATGGACTCGCTTTTTAGTCTATTTTTAAGAGTATTTCAACACCACAGACACTTGTTTCACTCTGTTGTATCCCAATTTGTTACAGGTTGATAACTTAATCAAACATAGTGTCCATTTTTACAGGTTGAAACTTGGGTTTACCCGGTAGGTAAAAAAAAAATACTTTGAGTGTTTAAAAACTAGGGTCTGTCGCTTTAAATGGTTTGGCTCAGATTTTGGATAATTACTTTACTTGTTAAAACTCTTTTGAGTTTCCAATTAAAGATACATGTAGATTTGATTGAAGTATTAAAATTAAAATTAATATGAAAATTACACAAACAGAATCTGTGTTGGTGCAAAGCAATGAATTTGTAAATGTTTTCAGTTCACCTACCACATGGAACTTGACTACGTGCAGCAATGGATTTGTACATATTTTCAGTTCACCTACCATGTGGAACTCAACTAAGTTCAGCAATGGATTTGTAAATATTTTCAGTTCACCTACCATGTGGAACTTGACTACGTGCAGCAATGGATTTGTAAATGTTTTCAGTTCACCTACCACATGGAACTTGACTACGTGCAGCAATGGATTTGTACATATTTTCAGTTCACCTACCATGTGGAACTCGACTAAGTTCAGCAATGGATTTGTAAATATTTTCAGTTCACCTACCATGTGGAACTTGACTACGGCAGCAATGGATTTGTTAATGTTTTCAGTTCACCTACCACGCGGAACTTGACTACGTTCAGCAATGGATTTGTGAATATTTTCAGTTCACCTACCACATGGAACTTGACTACGGCAGCAATGGATTTGTGAATATTTTCAGTTTACCTACCACGTGGAACTTGAGTACGTGCAGCAACGTCATCAGCTGTTGGTTGATCGACAGCGTCTGCAAACAATGAACAAGAATATTGCACGACCAAACCCCAATTCAAATTCATTTAATTTATTTCTTTATAGAGAGCTTGTATCATGCACAGTCTGGCCTGTATCAGGGAACAGATGTAAGAAAAGGTTTGGTTTGTTTAACGACTCTACTAGAGCACATTGATTTACTAATCATCGTCTATTGATGTCAAGCATATGGTCATTTTGACACAGTCATAGAGAGGAAACTCGTTACATTTATCCATTAGTAGCAAGGGATCTTATATATGCACCATCCCACAGACAGGATAGCACATACCACAGCCATGTTTCACTGGCTGGAACAAGAAATAGCCCATCGGCCCACCGATGGGGCTTCATCCTAAACTGACTGCGCATCAAACAAGCACTCTACCAGTTGGCTAAGTCCCACCTCTGTATAGGCAATAATGTGTAAGACAGGAAATAGATGTAAGAATGAAAAACCAAAAATCCAGATGAAGTATACATCACACATTAAGAAAACTTTCATTACACATGCTAATACGGCCCTAATTTGTCTTAACCTTCTGACTACTGCAGGCGAGATATCTCCCTAAATGTCACACCAGTCGACATACTGTACATTGTATACAGTGCATTCCCCAATTCAAATTTCCCACATGACACTCACCAGAAACAATTATATAACAGAAAACAGAAGACAACTCTGTTTCCTGTATCTTTAGGTTTTCTTTTTTCAATGGAAAATACTTTGGAATTTTGAGTTTTGGGTTTCTGACTAGTATTTTTACTTGACAACAATGACGGCATGTTTCGGTCATTTTCATACTGATAGCTGATTGTGAGATCTAATTTGATATTAAATTTGACCGTTTTACCAACAACAAAAATCACAAAATATTGGGATATGAATCGTAGTTCATTTTAAAAAAAACATTCTGCTCAGAAAAACATTGTTATGGGGAATAATGGACATAAATACTGGTCAGCTGGCCACAAATGCCCGTAAGTAAATTATGCAACTTTATAGATTTTTTTTCTTCTAATTTTAACCAAAATTAACTGATCTAAAATATAAAAATTAGAAAAATCCATGAAAATAATACTTAACAAATAAAAAAAATGAACTTTATTTTATATATTTATAAAACATTTAAGTGAATATATGTGAGTAAAAATTTAAAATGTGTACCCACTCAGCGTGGTTTTTGTCATAAATTAATCAAGTAGTCTAAAGGTTAAACAACATGAGGGGAGGGGTCAGTAAGGCAATAACTGTCCTCTACTGGGCTCAACACATTTTCATATCTCCAAAGTTCAAGGACCATAACTCTGGTGATATTCTCCAAGGAGATGTCGCTTCTTATAATATTGACTGGTTAAATTTTAATCACAAGACATTAGTTTGTTACTTCACTGTGTATGTTTCAGTGCTAAACCTAGCATTAGTAACGTCAAGCCACTGTCACTCTGCTAGTTAACAGGTCTATCACTTTCAAATATAGTGACATTCAATCCACATTACTGACATTGTTTACAATTGTCATAAATGAAATGAATGATAATGGATGATAAAAAGAATACTCCCCTCATGTCTTGTGATATTGTAATTTATAAGAACTCGTGCTGATAAATTATGACATCACAAGTCACTTGGGAAGTATCCTCTATATATGTTTTATTTTCTTTAGGAAATCTTTTATCTTGCCGTCATATACTTGTTCTAGCTGCAGAAGATCAACATCAAGAAATTAATTTTTAAATGTAAACTAGCTTATTACATTATTTAAATAAATAATTGATGAAGTATACTCAATAAAATATAATGTAACTACAATATACAGACGAATCCCATTGGCTCGAACCCGGTTGGTGCTTGAAAAAGTGTTCGACCCATCGGGTAGTTCGACCCAACCATACAGTCAACATGTGTAACTCAGGACTTGGTTTCCTGGTTTGAGCGTTGCAGTGTATTCGACCCTTCTGAGTTCGACTCAATAAGATTCTTCTGTATGTTCTATTTATAGCATAAGGTATTTTCCACCTTCCTGACTCCATACAAAGGTCGTCGTCCCAGGTTGATAATAGGTCGCAGTGACCCAGACTTTGGTAGAAATCTCAGGTAAGACACCCCGAGTGAAGACTCAGTTTTCAGCAGCTCCATCACTTTGGTCTACAAAAAGTAATAATAAGTGAGATTTTTTATGCGGCTGGGTTTTTCAAAAACAAAATATTTTATTTGGTATGTAATATACTATTATTTTTTATATCACAGAGAGACAAGGACTATTTTTTGTTTGGTTGGTTTGTTTAACGATGCACTCAACACATTTTAATTACGGCTATATCGGTGTCGGACATATGGTTATGTCGAGAAAAAACCCCAATGGTCAGCTGACGGGGATCGATCCTAGACCGACCGCGCATCAGGCGGGCACTGTACCACTGGGCCATGCTGCCCGCAGACAAGGACTAGGACGATGAAACATATGTGGGAAAAGAAGTTAAAAGATAATGACAATGTCAAGAGTTAAGAAAAAAGAGACATTGTAATAATATCAAAAAGTATTATTGAACTGGCCCCTGTAGCACTGTGGTTATGTCATCGGACATAAGTCTGGTAGGTACTGGGTTCGCAGCCTGGTACCGGCTCCCACCCAGAGCAAGTTTTAATGACTCAGTGGGTAGGTGTAAGACCACTACACCCTCTTCTCTCTCACTAACCACTAACAACTAACCCACTGTCCTGGACAGACAGCCCAGACAACTGAGGTTTGTGTCTAGGACAGCATGCTTGAATCTAGATATAAGCACGAAACTCATTTGAAGTAAAATGAAATTTAAACACACATTGCAAACATTTATATTTCTTTTACTTAAATTCGTTCTTGGTAGTTACCTCTGACACGGTTTGGAGCATTTTTTTCTGGATCAGATCTGAAAAAAACCAGATAACAATATTTATCATATAATAGCTAGCATATCTAGTTATTCAAAGTATGTGATATTTTTTAGATCACATACTTACAGAATTTAATAACTTTGCAAATTAGTCAATGTTTGTTTGTTTGTTTGTTTTAACGACACACTCAACACATTATAATTACAGTTATATCGGCATCGGACATATGGTTATGTCGAGAAAAAAACCCAGTGGTTAGCTGACGGGGATCGATCCTAGACTGACCGTGCATCACTGGGCTATGCTGCCTGCTATATATTAGTCAAGGTCATGGCACTACGTTTGTTGACATTTAAACAAACCTACTACGGTGACACACTATAACTGAAGTATGTATTCATGGTCATCAAACAAAAACATTTCAATAGCAATTTTACACTGAAAGTGGTCCAGCATTCAGAAAGCAAAACACATTAAGCACTAATTTATTTTTAGTTAAGGACATCCAAAATGTGTCATTCAAGTTTGACGTCATTTCTACTCAAAAAAAGACAGTGTCACATAGTCTTATGTTATTTGAATATAGAGTAATGGCTGACTGGAATTAAAGTTTACAAACCCATGTTGTATTAAGATAATAAAGAGATTATGACCCTCATGTGTTTCGGTATTGTCAATATTATATATTAGGAATTAGGAATGTATTATGCTCATATAATACTATTTTTATTCCTAATATACATGTATGATAGTGACAATACTGAACAACACTCTGGTAATAACCTCTATTTATCCTACAACTTACACATAATATCAATTTCATAAACCCATTTGACATTTTATATTATTAACTCGGTTAATGATGTTTTGCTGCCAATGGGTCATTTGTTTACAGCCAACAGAAAGAAAGAAATGTTTTATTTAACAATGCACTCAACACATTTTATTTACGGTTATATGGCGTCAGACATATGGTTAAGGACCACACAGATATTGAGAGAGGAAACCCGCTGTCGCCACTTCGTGGGCTACTCTTTCCGATTAGCAGCAAAGGATATTTTATATGTACCATCCCACAGACAGGATAGCACATACCACAGCCTTTGATATACCAGTCGTGGTGCACTGGCTGTGACGAGAAATATCCCAATGGGCCCACCGACGGGGATCGATCCGAGACTGACCGCACATCGAGCGAGCGCTATACCATTGGGCTATGTCTCGCCCCCTTACAGCCAACAAGATACATGTGTATATATACCTGAGTGAAATGTTTTGATAAGATTTAGTTAAAGTGTATGACTACATTTGGACATAGGTTCTAACATACATGTTAGAGAGATTTCTTCAAACTAACCTTGAAAAGATCTAGTGTGAAGTTGATGCCAAATCTTCTTGCGGTAGTAGAACAGACGATTTCGATACGGTGTAGTGTCAGTGATGTAAAAGTATGCCTGAGAAGTAAACAGGATGACATATCTTTATTCAAGGGTAAGTCTACAAGTTTCACGTAACACTGTCTATTTATCAACTGTTTTCAGAACACACACAAATATTTTTCTCCAAAAAAAGTTGTCTTTTATTTCAATACAATTTAATTTTTATTGGTTTAGATGCAGAAATATATTTAACACATTTATGTATTAAAATGTTCAACAGTATTTATTATTCAGAAGTCAATTTCACAAAACATTTCACGAAGCCTGTTTTTCTCTTTCAGCATTGTAAATATGAGTAGTTACTGTACACATGTTTAATTCAAAAACGGGTTTGGTAACTTCAACCCTGTGTGCTTACATTTACAGTTAGCATTTAAACCTGCATACTTATGAATACTTAACGCAACCTTTGACCTATGGCTTGGTCAGGACTAAGCTCAGTTGGTCGAGTGCTTACTTGAGCAGGGGTTGGAATTGATGAACTGTAAAAACAGGAAATCTAGAGGTTTCCCGGAAATTCTTGAAATCCTAGGTTAAAATCTGTGCCATCCGACACATTTTGGAGGAAAGGACAATTAAAATGCGAGGAAACGCAATGTTCCATGAGAAGAAAACAGCTGATCAGTGGATCCATTAGGCTGATTTGGTTTTTCTCATTCCAGCCAGTGCACCACAAATGTCTGCAAGAAAATGCATATAAAAGATCCCTTGCTGCATTAAAAAAAATGTTGCCGGTTTCATCTGATGAATACGAGTCAGAATTACCATATGTTTGACATCCAATAGTCAATGATTAATTAATCAATTTGCTCTACTGGTGTCATTAAACAAAACTAAAGTTTGTTTCCCTATGGCTTGGCCTAAACATCCCAACAGCTAATAAAAGAAAGAAAGAAATGTTTTATTTAACGATGCACTCAATACAATGTATTTACAGTTATATTTTTACAGTTATATGGCGTCAGACATATTGTTAAAGGAAACATGACACGTGACCTATATTTGGCACCAACCATGTACAATTAATTATAAATTG
>JAECMU010215577.1:0-11567 GCA_016106625.1 Dracogyra subfuscus | reverse complement strand
ACTTGTGTGATCTGTCAAGAGTTCAGTTAATTAGAAGTTCCCACAATACACGCACGTGCATAGAAAATGAAATTTGTTGACATCGTTCGCATTGACGACTGGTGTTTGAACTTATATAGTAGACTCGGTATATTTCGTAAACACAATGCAACTTCGGAAAACTTGTCTGTCTCTCTGCAAATCATAGCGTAGCGAAATTTGACAATTTATTCTGATTGTGACTAAAGATGGACATGTCCGAGGTGTTCTGATTGAGCCTACGAATATTACGTGGCCGATTGGTCGAGACATTCCGAATGGTTTTGGAGCGTCCGATAGACTGGGGGAAGTGGTCGCTATTATATCTTATATGGGTTTGATAGAGCAGTAACAGTAACAGGAAACCAGTTGAAAACAATGAATACAAATTAAACTTCCTGATCAACTAGTAATTTGCATTTTATACCTAACATAATACGCGGAAATTTTGGGTCGCCAGGCGGGCGACACGTGATAAGGTTTTGACTTGCCTGACGCCATTTTGACTCGCCACGGGCGACCAGGCGACCCTTAACTTCGTACCCTGTTATTAAAAGAATGTTTTAAGTCCAAAAAGTAGTCGATGGAGTGACTATAATTTTCTATAGAGAACTAATATGTTTATAATTAACATTTAAATTTTTTTAAATGTGTTCTTCACTGATAGGTATAATTAACATTTCATGTTGAATGGATCAACAAAATTTAATATAGGAGAGGGCCTTGTAAGTTAGATAACTTGTGCCCAATCCTTTGTAATAAAATATCATTTTTGTTGATTATTTTGTTTGTATTGTTTTACTTATTATGATCTTAACCATATGTCTGACGCCATATAACCATAAATAAAATGTGTTGAGTGTGTCGTTAAATAAAAAATATTATTTTATTTTTTATTATGATCTACACTGGACAACAAAAGAAACACAAATTAATTATTTATTTTTTTTTGAAGCAATTTCGTCTGCAAGTTATATTTTAATTTTTTATGATTTTTGGGGGTATTAACCGAGGATTAAAGTGTACAGATATTCTGTGTACATATACATAAAATGATTAATAATCATGTACATTTATTAATACAGTATTTATTTTTATTACAGTGAATACTGCAAATTTATCAAGGGCTATTCATGAAACTGGAGATGCAATGGATCAGAAGTTGCTTACAGATCTCTGTAAACCTATCATGTTTAAAAGCCAAGACAGTTTTGATGTTGCAGTCTATAAACCATCTGTCAATATATTCCAAATTCCTGATGAGCTCCTTTTAGTGATTCCTAAACTTGAAAGACTGAAAGAAAGTGGATTGTTTCGGGAAATTTGGGTGAAAGCAGGATCGAACAGTAAGTTGGATGACAGTTTTAAATCCATTCTTGCTGTTTGGAACAATGCTAAAGAACAATGGGATACACTAAGTTTGAAAATACAAAATGGCACAATCTCATTTGATGAAATTAAAAGACAAATTTATGTGTTCCGAGAGGATTATGAAAGAATCAAACTTGAGTTCTTATTGATGAATGACAATGACAGCTCCCAATGGGTGGATGAACGAATTCAACAACTGAAAACTTTCTCCTTGGTGGATAAGTGTCAGAAGACTGCTGTTGAAATTATGCAGATTCAGGAGGAGTTTGGTTTCAAGGGAGATTTCAAACCAGTCATGGAAATACTAAATCTGGTATGCAACTTTTGATATATAATAAAATTTAGTTAATTATTTTTTTATATTGACTGTTTTATATCATTGTTTATTTCCTCACCCATATGTTCACAATGGAGCTTTTCTAATACCAATTTGTCTGGCACTCTTCCAACAGTCTGTCAACTTTTATTTTGAAAATTGAAGTCTTTATCATCTACAGTTTTGATTGAATTGTCCATAAACTAATTGAGATATATTCTGGAAATTTTAAAAAATTTATTAAATGCTTTTAAAATTTAAATTGAAAATTAAAAACGTATATCTCATATAGAGTTTTGATATGATAATTATTCTGAAACTTTGGATAGTGAAACCTGTTTAAACCGGATCATGCTGGGGACGTAATATTTATCTGGTTTAGATAGAATCAGTTTTGATTGAATAGTTCTGAAATTTAGTATAAGTATTCTCAGGAGAAATCTTCCCAAACCAATACAGAGATATTTTGAAAAATTTAGAACTTTTGAATTTTTATTAAATGTTTTAAAATTTGAATTAAATATCTGAAAATATATTCTCCGAGAATTTGAATTTTTGAATTTATATTTTAATTTAAACATTTTAAATTGAAGTTTAACATTAAACATTTAAAAGTCTGATCTTCTAGAGTTTTGATTGGATAGTTCTGATATGTATTCTCAGAGCAGTCTTTACTAAGTATTAACAATAATATTTAGGATATTTTGAATTTGTTATTTTAAAAATTACATTTTAACAATTTAAAGACAAATTTAAGTTTTGTCTTTTTCTAATGTTTTTTTTTTAATGTTTTTTTTTTTTTTTAAATTAATTTTTATTAAATGTTTTTAAAATTTAAATTGAAGATTTAAAAGTCTATCTTCTCCCAGAATTGTGATTGAATCTTGGTACTATTGATTCTTGTGTAGTCTTCACAAACAAATAGAGAGATATTTGGGAATTTAAATGTGAAATAGAAATTTAATAATGAAATTTTAAGTCTATCTCTTCTTAGAGTTTTGATGGGGTAGTTGTCAAACTTCATATAACTATTCTCAGGGGCAGTTAGAGAGATATTGGGGAAATTATGAATTTTAGAATGTTATTAAATTAAATTTTGTTCAAATATAAATGTATCATTGAAAATTTTAAAGTTTATCTTTTCCTACAATTTTGATTGAATATTTCTAAAGCTTGATACTGCGATTCTCTGGGTCAGTCTACATAAACTAATAGAAATAATTTTGGGGGAAAAATACAACCTGTTAACTTTCTGAACCACTATTTTATAAGGACAGAATTAAATTAAATACAAAATCATTTTTTAAGAATAGGTGGTTTGATAAAGGTATAACACAAATTTGTGACTTGTGTGGTAGAAATGGAAAATTTATTTCATTAAATGATTTCCAAGACATTTACCAAATTAAGATCCACTTTTTAGAATTATTTGGTGTTGTTAACGCTTGTAAAGCTTACCTGAATAATATTAATGTTGAATTTGAAAGAACAAATATAGGCTATGAGGACAATCCAATTATACGTAAACTCCTCTCCATCAAAAAGGGATCAAAATCTTATTATTACATACTGGCTTCTTCAGTGTCAAATAATAAAAGTACAAAAAAATTGGGAAATTTGTTTGGCCTTCATCTTCATTGGCCCAATATTTTTGTAAGACCATTTAAAATAACAACTGATACTAAACTCCGGTGGTTCCAGTATAGAATAATTAACAGAATATTGACAACAAATACTTTCTTGTTTAAAATTGGTTTATCCAATAATGAGAATTGCACATTCTGTCATGAATACAAGGAATCACTTGTACACTTATTCTGGGAATGTAGAGTGGCGCAAGAATTTTGGACTTTATTTACTCACTGGATTGAGGAGGGTTGTCCTCATGTAACTAACTTAACCATCTCGGCTGAACTAGTTATCTTGGGTTATAAACAGAAAATAAACACTGATGTAATATTTGACTTTTTATTATTATTTGCAAAGTTTTTTTATTTACAAGTGTAAAATACAACAATCCAATCTTAATTTTATACATTTCAAACTAGAGGCATTGTATAGATACAAAATAGAACAAAAAATTTACCTGTGCAAAAGCTCTTCCAATATATTTCGTAGCAAATGGGCTTTGATTTTTCAGCTGGGGTGGGGTGGGGATGGGGTTATGCATTTTCTTCAGTTCCTCATATACCACCCATCCCCACTTCTAAGGCCTATGACATTAAATTAACATCCAGAAATATGGGGGTGGAAGGGTTTTTTTCTTCCTTTTTTTCCAAATAAATATTTGAGTTTTTTTTTATTATATAGAATTCATTATTTCTTTAAATAGCAATTTTTAAGTTAGTTTAAATTGCTTTTTTTTTTAAAGTGACCCATCACTTTCAGCATCGTGTTAAATGCTTGTGATTTCTGTTTGAAAAATACCTCGGCTATGAATACTGACTACACAGTATACTCTCTTTATTTAAAAAAAAAAAAAAATAATAATAATAATAATACAAAAAGAAGTTAATAAATTTAAAATTTACGGTCTTTTTAAAATCCAGCTAACTTATTAAATGTCACCTCACAGTCTTACACATTTATACGTAAAATTATCTAACAAATATGATTATTGTAAACTAATTTTATTCATTGTATAAATACTGAATGTTCATTTCCCGCGATCACGATCTGCATGCGTGCTCTCGACCATGGATACAAAATTAACAAAGACAAAGGAATAAACAAAAACTGCAGTTAGGTATTCATTGATGCGAACAACTATTGTTTTTCTACAAATTTACAGCAAGATTTACTTTTGCGTAATCATATTGTTTAAGAGTCCGCAACAGTATTTCTTTCGACTCTGAAGCGTGACGTATATTCGCGTCGAGATTTGTACTCAGTTCAGCCAACGAATATTGTTCCTAATGTTCGCGAACTATTTGATTGGTGTTTGTCGTGTCCATTTGGTTTAACGTGAAGCGCACAAACCAGTCTGCCGAACGTTTTGTTTTCACTCGGTCTCACTGAACTCAGCCCTTGAGATAGCCTACATGTCTTTTAGCCCTGAACTGGCATTTATATTCAAATTGACACACATTGTCGGTCTGTTTTTATTACTTTGTTCAAAGATTTTACAAAGTAAAAATAACAAGTTACAGATCTTCTAGACATGTTGAATGCATACCGTTAAAATTAATAACCATGATTATTAAAATAAGCAAACATTATAAGGCCTACGGTGAATTCTGCATGACACAGTTTCTTGTTGCCGGTTGCAAGATCGCTATTACACTGATTGAATATTGGGTATTATTATTATTATTATGATTGAAGTGTCGGATAGATTATGTAACCATTTGTTCACATCTCAAGAGACAGAAAATGGCTTAGCCAAAATTTTAGCCACTTGCAAATTTTATTAGCAATTTTTTTTTTAATTAGCCAATGGCTAATTTGGCTACCGACAGCACAAGCCCTGAAATTTCCTTTTTCATTTTGATATAATACGCTAAATTTTCAAATGATAATTACACATCCATTTGAGTTAGTTTCTTTGGGTAGTATGTAGAACAGTTACCAATCAAATTAATACAATAATACTATAGTATAAAGGCAGTGCGAAATTAACATAAAGATATACCGACCTTGTCCCACGAAGTGTTCACGTGATTACAATATAGCTGCGTCCATGATGCAGTCTCTTGCAATGTAGCCTCCTTGATTGTTAATAACACGAGTTGTAATGTAAATAAATTTTTAAACGAAATGAAATATGGGTGTTTTAACACTTTTTATTCGAAATTGTCAGTGAAACAATAAATGATCATATATAGATCTGGGAAGGGCACGGTTGCAAACCAGGTAGGGCACAAAGGCATTTTCTTTACTGTCGATAACGTTCAACTTTCGGGGCACAACGGCAAGTAAGGAGGGCAATGAAGGCACTTGCCGTCGTTGCCGTGGTAAAATTTGATGCCTGGTGCCTCCCCCATGCCTGATGTCATACATATGGGTCTGTAAGCATATTATTAAGGAAACAAAAGGCCCAATTAGAATATTGTACAAATAAATAAATTTATTTGGCTTTGAGTTAAAAATCTGCTGTTCTGAAGTCTGCTATAAATTCACGAAGCGTTAAACCTCTTCAAAGAAAAATACAGAAGATTCAACTGAAATGAAGTAACATGAAATCAAGGTTCCCCCAACCCTCAATGCAGCCTAACATATTAACACATTGTAGCACTGCCAATTTCATTCTGGCTGAGTGGTTCTTTGATGTAGCTGACCCACGTGTAAAAACGAAAATGATGTTTATTTGCTACATGGCTAAAATTAGCTAAAATGTTACAGTATATTTTGTTACAGACGCTATTGTGCATTGAAGTAAATATAACTTCCTAACTTAGAAGCATAGTGTTTATTTTGCTATGACACAGACTCACAAACTGTTGAATAGGTGTAACAATAAATTAATTGACAAGTAGTAATATATTGAGAAGGCGTGGACAGCTGGATTGGTTCATAGTTGTGAATGTTTTACTTCACAGACATGTTAAGTGTCTCTTTGTTAAAAACAATACATATGCCAGTGGTGTAATTAATTGCGTTTTTGTAAGTTTTAATATTATTTTTTGGACATAAATAAATAGCAGTAATAAATAATGATAAACATCAACAAACTCTTCTTGCGTGAACATTCGTAGTTTGTTAACAAGTACATTGCATGGTTTGTTAACAGGACTTTTACATAATTTTTTTAACCAACATAGAACATTCAGCTTTGTTCTCTGTGCAATTAGAATACTTTATAGTAAAATATTAAAGACTTGTGGAACATTTTATGATACATTTTTCAAGATTTGTTTTGTTTCCGTTATCAATTAACCAATATTTGTCTTTATAAAGCTATTAATTTATGCAATATAATTTGTATAGGTTTAATGCTAAAAGGTTCTGTGCAACAGAATAATATGCAAATAACCAATTTATGCTACAAACCGACATGAAATAAAGTGGATTCAACAGTACATGTAAACATTGACAGACAGACACTGTTTCCTTAATAACATGCTTACAGACCCATATGTATGAAATCTGGGGTGGGGGAGGCACAGTCTAGTGGAAGATAAGCCAGATTTTAAAAATCTGTATTTACATGAACATTTTAAGCTCTACTGATGAATGTCATAGGAGAGGTAAATTTTTAGACTTAAATTAGTGCTGGGCTGTATACTATATATATATATATATATATACTGTTCAGTATCGGTATCATTTCAATACCAATTTACCATACCGAGCAAATTTCAAAATAGCAAAATTCTGTTATTGAAATTGTTTTCATCCCATAGCACTAAAGCACTAACAATATATCTAACGAGTGCAAAATGGATCAGAGCCTTGTGTGTGAAATTTAATTTAATTTAGATTAAATTTGCGGGTGAGCTTCAACTCAGGCATGCATTTAAAGCCGAGTATACCAACAATATTGATCGATATTGGTATTGGTATTGGTAATGAGTGAATACTGAATACTGTACCAATACTAAGGTACATGTACATGTAAATCACCCAAACATTTTTATTTAAAAAAAAAAATTATTCACAGAATCCCTGTTACATAGTCCTGTCCCCAACCAGGGTGTAATTGAAACATGACCTCAAAATTGCTTTTTCTTTCTTTTTAATTTTGAATAATGCAGCCTGTCGGTGATAAAGTAATCTCTAAATTAAAATAGAAATATTTATAAATATACAGTGGAATCCATCCAATCGCATACTGGTTAATATAATAATTCGGTTATTTGCATAGAATATTGCTACACAGAACCATTTAGCATTAAAACAGTACAAATTAAACGGTTTAATTTAATAGATTAAGCAACTTATTCTGGCTATTTGCATATTAAAAACAAATTTTCTTTTTAATTTTGGCATAAAATCTTTCATATTTACTCCAAATCAATTATAATTATAGTCATAACTGTTTATTAATTATAAAAAAACCAACAACCAGAACATAGTTTTAAATAAGTTAAATCTATATCTACATACATTATTTTATAACAGTGTTGATAGTTTGCTAGAATATGTTCAACAGACAGCTTACTACTGATTATGATCTGCAATGGTTAATTGAATATTCTGGTTATTAGCATGTACTGAGCTTATGTGACTAAGAGGATTCCACTGTATATCAAAGACTTGTTTTACAATCTTTCACACCCTTACATACAACCTTTCACCCATTTATATATTAAATTTTTATAGATGAAATAAAAACTGTCCAAGAAACCAAGACAATCTGAACATAAACTTCCTCACCGGCATGCAACCTGTCAATCTTTTTATATAAATTTTTCAAACTGTCAACAAGCTGCATATACAGCATATGCATGTAATGCAACAAAAAAGGTAGGAAAATGCAGTAGGTAATGAAGACTTACATGTATATTTACTCAAAGAGGGACTGCCTTTACCCCCATTGAGGTTTTGTTATTCCTATTTATTCCAGTTTGTACACAATTAGCTGAAAAAAATACATTTTCATATTCATATATAAATACTATATACAGTAGGCCTACTGCGTAACACAAATTTGACTAAAGCATTTTCAATATGGCTAATAAAAATTCCATTTGGCTAATATTTTGGCTACAGGTATTTTTGATCCAGGGTGAGCCCTGGATTTCCCTACGTAGTTGAACACAAAAATGCCGCAGAAAGGGAGAATTAAAAAAAGGAAAGAACATTTTCATAGTATTGAACTTTCATTCTCGTTCTTAATCATAATGACATAGACTGTCATTCTCAGGTCGCCATTTCTTTGTGAGAATTATTTGGTATGATAGAACTGACAAGTGATGCAGTGTATTTAAAATATTATTTCAAGTGTGTGTTATTCTTTACTATACAGGTTGGTATAAAGTTTAAACACAGGACCACTGTCTATTACATTTAGAAGATTAAAAGTGTCTATTTTACAAGAATTATTTGAATTATTATCCAAGTAGTAGTTAGTATGCGGATATGCTTATGAATGTATCAGTCATAGAGTAATAATCAGTGACTTGCCCATTCCCTTATGGAATAGTCCTAGGCCTTCAGTAGTAACATTACAGTTGGTAATAATGTGGGATAATTTGATAGAAAATAAGTTGCCGTCGTGCCTCTTTTATGAAGGAAAAGTTTGCCTTGGTGCCCCTCCAACTTGCCTTGGTGCCCCAATTTTTGTTCTTGACACGAAGGCAACATTTGCCGTGCCCCCCAAAAGTTAAAATTCGATGCCCGAGGCACAGTCTAGTGGGGGGAGATAAGCCAGATTTAAAAAATCTATTTTTACATGAATATGGAATAAGAAAAAACACACACGTTTGTCCTGGGGGTGGGAAGGCACAGGCCTCTGCACCGGTTGCTACAGTCCTGGCTTACATTGTGTTAATAATTGTATTTTTAATTTTCTAATTCATTGAATAAAATAAAAAGCAAAATAAACACTATGCTTCTAAGTTAGGAACTTATATTTACTTCAATGCACAATAGCATCTGTAACAAAAATATACTGTAACATTTTAACTAATTTATGCAATTTTTATTTCATCTGCAAGTGGAAATTGCATTTGCCACCCTTCAGAACAATAGGCCTAACTGTTAACGCCATGTGTAATGAACTGTGACACAAATATTAGTAGCTAGAAATAGCATCGATAGACACAACAGCAGATTTGTAACAATGCAAAATTAATATATTTAATCTTCAACATTTATACTGTTATTTTATTTATTGTTGTAATTTTAAAATACATGTATAAACAAATGAAATGCATATGGGTATCTGCATTCAGACCATCTTTGTTCTATATGCCAATAGGCCTCTTGTTTAACCTTTGCATTAAATGACATAAAATGTTTTAGAAATTCAAATTCTTTTGTTACTTTCTTTTTAGACTACAACTAGGAATGTAGCTATGAGAAAGATGGATCAGTCCGTTCTGAAAACATGCAGGTTGTTGGAAGATGTTACTAATAAACAAATCGAAAGCTTAGTGGCATTCAGAGAAAGCAAGCCTCTTATTGACTGGCTAAGGGATTCCATGAAAGGTTTGTAATCGGCCATACATGTAGGTTTATTGGTAAATAATAATGTGACATTTTTTCATTTTTAAATCACATAAATTTGTCAAACAATTAATCTATGAAGAATAAAACTGTAACAATAACTGCATAAAAAATATAATTTTTAATAGTGAATTATAACTTTTGCTCACTTGGGCGAAATCTTTCTCTGTCAGTAGAGTGCTCGCCTGAGGTGCTTTGGTCACAGGATCGAACTTTCTCAGTAGATCCACTCTTGAAATGTTTTGGCTGATAAAGTAATTATCTTGAATTATGTTTCATGAATCTTTACTTCCTCATAAATTGTCCACTATGTACTTTCATATACATGTTTTAAATAGACAATATGAATACATTATTGTTATTTCAGTTTTACATATGTACATATTATGTATGTAAATCTTATGTAAAACTGTTATTACAGTGAAACCCCTCAAACAAAATTATCATAAAAATGGATGCTTTTTATGGTCCCCTTTTAAATATCAGTACAGAAAATAACCTATCTAAACAAGATACCGATTGTAACCAGACTGTTGCCAGAGTGTAAATTAATGATAAACATCATTTAGAAACCAGTTAATTTCTTTTAGTGATTTTATCATTTTTATAGTACTGTTTGTGTTCAACAATGAAAAAGTCAGTGCTTCAAAATAAATATCCTTCAAACATTGAAATTTAAATGAAATAAATAGTTACAATGGTGATTGTTTGACTTTTGTTATTGTTTGACATTAGCTGGATTAAAAGAGTTGAAGGTGTTTGTGGATCTGGCTTATATTTCTGCTGGGGAAGGAGACATTGAGATCCATAAAGTGAACTGTCTACATGCTGCCACCACAGGATATGCTCCACTAGTGTTTGACTGCGACCAGCAGTGTGATTACAACATGTTTTTACAAAGTTGTCAATCAGTGTGGCGAGAACTGAAGAGCAACCCTAATCTACCAGCAATGTTGGTAAGTTCTTGAGTAAAAAGGTGCATATACAGGTATTTTATGCAGGGGGTGGTCTAGTCTGTGGCAAGCTAAGTTCAATTATGCTTCTCCAGAAAATGTATTGAAAAGGAGAGTTTTTACCCTCTGTACAGACCCTGGTAACTGATTATTTGCTGCATGAAAAGTCACATAACAAATATCAGAAAACTTCTCTTTCTCATTCTCTTTAAAATTTCTTGGCATCTTGACCAGTTCATTTTTTTTTTTTTAATTTTAAATATATTTTTATTATCCCCAGAAACATAGGAGATGTCAGGGTTGGGGGGCCCTGATTCATCACCTTACATAGTCTTGAATCCTTTGTTTACCTAATATGGGGAAATATATACCTCTCAAAGTCCACCACGGATTGCTAATTAACAAAGTAGCATTTTGCTAAACCTACACCTACCAAAACCACCAATGAAAATACCCCCAAATCAATGAAAATCTGTGGCAGCATGCCAATATAAATTTCAGCTATCTTTTACTTCATAAAACAACTCTAAACCAATGCAATCCCCAGTAAACCCTGAGTAGTATGTATTAAATTAATATTTTTTCATACATATACTTTACAGGACAAACATACATTCATACACACTCCATTCAATATGTTACAATTAACTATTTTCACCTATGTCCAAGAATACATAATACAATTTTTCTACAGCATACACATGCATATATTTTTGAAAATATCAGTCGCAACATGCATCTCCATCTTCTAACAATTGCATTTATAATGTTTGTAACATGTTTTCTGAAAACAATTGAAG
>JAECMU010215574.1:2054-15837 GCA_016106625.1 Dracogyra subfuscus | reverse complement strand
CTGTATGTTTATTCTACAAGTGACAAACTCCAGTTAGTAAAGATAGAAGAATGTAATTTATATTCTACTGTATGTTTATTCTGCAAGTGACAAACTCGGGTTAGTAAAGATAGAAGAATGTAATTTATATTCTACTGTATGTTTATTCTACAAGTGACAAACTCCAGTTAGTAAATATAGATAGAATGTAATTTATATTCTACTGTATGTTTATTCTTCAAGTGACAAACTCCAGTTAGTAAATATAGATAGAATGTAATTTATATTCTACTCTATGTTTATCCTACTTCAGGAACGTCACAGGATGAAGCAGCTTCTAGCAACTCAGGAGCTACTGTTCCCTCATCTCTACCACAGCATGATGGCTGCCATGAAGCCTGTGATGGCTCGGAGTAGCGCAGTGAATTCATCACCATCTAGTGATAACCACAAAGGTCTAGACAGTGTTAGTAGGGGGAAGTCAGTGGGTGATGATGAGACTGAAGATTATTTGTGAAGGAAAAACACTGGACTAAGACACAAAGGTGAAGGGAACAAAGTACAGTCTGTGTGTTGATTCTGTTAAATGGTGGACAAGGTGTTTGCGATGATGTCTTCATGGAACTACAACATAACTGTGAAAGAGAATGAAAGATGTGGGATACTGTCTCCATCATAAGCAGATGTTCATCACAGTCTCCAAAGTAGCTGCATAGGCGGATCTAGGGGGGTTCCCTATATAATTATATATTAATTTTCTTTTCTTTTTTACGATCCCCCTCCAAACCTCTCCTAAAGATCCCTTGGCATTCCACCTCATGTCACTACCCTCCCTCCCCCCCCATGGATTTTCTGGATCCACCACAGAGCTGTTTGTAAACAAATGAAATATGTTGAATTGTTTGACATTGTTAAACAATGAACTATGAAGTTGTTACACTGTGTTACACTGTTTCCAGGACAACAACTGACTATGACATTATTTGATACTGGTTCCTGGGATATCTTGACTATAAAGTTGTTTTATACTGTTTTCAAGACAGCTGACTATGAAATTGTCAAAGACGTTTTGAATGACAGATGACTATGAAATTGTCTAATACTTTTTCCAGGACAATTGACTGAAATTGTCTAATACTTTTTCCAGGACAGCTGACTATGAAATTATCTAATACTTTTTCCAGGACAATTGACTATGAAATTGTCTAATACTTTTTCCAGGACAACTATGAAATTGTCTAATACTTTTTCCAGGACAACTACCTTTAAAGTATTTTGTCACTGCTTGCAGAACAACTGCTTGTGAAATTATCTGCACAGTTTCCATCCTCTTGTAGAATGGAATTGAAGAGTACACTGTGATCATGCATGATCTGTTGTTGATACTTCTGATAATCTATATCTTCTTACCATGATAGTGGGAAAACATTATCACAGGACTCCCAGAACAATTGAAAAACACCAGTATTAATATATGGTAAAGATGAATAAAATACCTGGTGATCTGCAGTTTCTTTTGTTTTGTTTTACATTAAACAAATGGTTTTGATGACACAAATCTTGGTGTAACACATTGCTTTATTTTGCCACTGTTATTAAAGCTTCTGATCCTAGGTATAAGATAGTGTGAAAACGTTTCAACTATAGTTGCAGGTTGCATACCACCATTAATTACTCCATGCAGTTAAAGTTTTTTTTATTAAACAACACCATTAAATGCAGGGTTGAAAATTAACATGAAAACCATGGTCGGCAGCAGGGCCAGTTTTAGAAAAATCTTACTGGCCCTTCTCATATTCAACTAGCTCTGCAATTTAATTGCACAGCGAAAATCAAAATTATAAATTTGTTTATTGAATAATAACCATGTATAATAATAGCCATGTATATAGACTGTTTGCATCGAAAGGAAAACAATGAGAAATGAAGTTAAAATTCATATTAAATTAACATATTATTAATTTTAATTTTTTAAAATAAAAAATCCATTACAAATAAAACGTTTCATTACAAATTACAGTTAAATGATACATATTAAATATCATTTTTAATACGGGTAAAGAAAAATGCTAGAGTAGCCAGGTTATGCAGCTTGACATGCATTGTCTCTGAAGTAATCGATAATGCAGTATAAAGAAACTAAAACTTTAAAAGGTTATACTTCCGCGTGTTTTTGTAAATTAGTCTGAGAGTGGCAGTCTTCTGGCGATGCAAGAGGGATGAACTCTCCGGTAAAGTATTTCCTCGGGAGTGGCTGTCCTCCTACATACATGGCACTAGATAAAAGACTGATGGAACATCCACTATTCCATATATTTTGTCATTCATATGTATATATTTTATATTTACACTGAACTATACACAAAATTATTTCAGATGGTATGGGTTTACAATTTAATAAATTACGACGTTGTTATATGAATTTTATATTTGCATGCCAGTTACTAGTAATTGACTTTTAGAATAATCCCTGTAGTAAGAAAATATCATTATTAGTGTGAATTAAAACTATTTTGATAAATTTTGATTTTGTCCCAGAATAAAATACTAGTACGTTAATTAAACGGGATTAATTTGTCCCATAACATTTAATAATGTCAAAGCATAGGTCTACTAGATAATTATGGTGTATCCAAGTCCATTCCAATAAGCCGACGACTTAAAAAATAAAATAAAGTGTCTACAATATTTAGAGAAAGAAAGAAAGAAAGAAATGTTTTATTTAACGACGCACATTATTTACGGTTATATGACGTCAGACACACGTATATTGAGAGGAAATCCGCTGTCGCCACTTCGTGGGCTACTCTTTTTCAATTAGCAGCAAGGGATCTTTTACTTCCCACAGGCAAGGGATCTTGCACTTCCCACAGGCAGGATAGCACAAACCATGGCCTTTGTTGAACCAGTTATGGATCACTGGTCGGTGCAAGTGGTTTACGGAGAACTCCCTCAGGATCCGAACCCAGTACCTACCAGCCTGTAGACCGATGGCCTAACCACAACGCCACCGAGGCCGGTTCAATATTTAGAGCTATATTTGTTAACAGACCCAGACCAAAATATTCAATAATATCGTCTCCTGCCAGAATTGTAGTTCGCGTCACATTAGTCATTCATTTCAGTTTTAGTGCTCAACGGACTACCTTTATAAAATTGTTAGTCGCCCTTAGCCAATAAAGGTTGCCACAGGTGACTGCTAATTTTCAACCCTGCCATTAGACGCAGAGCGCACCGATTTATTAATCACCCAGGGTTTATGCTGTGCCTCGCCAAATCGCCAAATGCAAATTAAAATTTAATTTGGCCAATATATTTCATTACTAATTTGAAAACTGTTGTTTATAGATGTGTATCACCATTTTCATTGTTTGGCTAAATGAAACTTGAATTTGTTTGTCACCAAATTGCTAATTTGTCTATAAGACTTGAGCCTAAACCCTGATCACCAGTTGTTGGATGTCAGATATTTGATAATTGTGAGACCATTTTCAGAGGAAACTACTAGGTATCTTTTATATTTACTTTGACTTTTGATCTACCAGTTGTTTGAACATTGTTTGGGATCGGGAAAAACCCCAGTCAGATAATAGGTCCAGCACAAACACCTCAAACGAGCACTCTGCTGACTCGGCTAGATCCTGCCCCTACACAAATAAAATAAATATATTACTATCACGCTACTCTCATTACTAAGTCCGCCTGTGAAGCGGTCTGTCATCGGATCAATCCTTCTCAGTACAACCATTTGCAGTTTGGGTTATTTTTCAATCCAACCTGTGGTCCATCAACTGGCTCATCAAAGGCCGTGGAATGTGCGGTCCTGTCTGTTGAAAAGTGCATATAAAAGACTTTGCTGCTTATCAGAAAGAGTAGCCTATATGGTAGCAGCAAGTTTCCTTTAAAGAAATGTGTCAGAATGACCATGTTTGATGTCCAGCAGCCGATGATAACATAAAGAAGCGTCGTTAAATAAAACATACTTTACTTTTTTTACTCATTACTGATTATCAGCAATTTATTTTTAAAAATATTTTTCATTGGACATTTCCTACCTTCCTATTGCAAAACGACACAGAAGAACAATTTATAACAAAGCATATGCAACATATCAAATACAATGCACGATACTAATCATGCAGACACAACAAAATAGGAGCAATGGCGGGGGTAGAAATGGGAGGACACATTTCGACTGTATATGTCGCTACAACGTTTATTCGTATTTACATTACCAAACGGCAAGGGTTCATACTGAATCGGTACGCATTTTTACATGGATTACAAATAATATTGTGAGTAGAATGATAGAAATACATGGTTTAAAGTTTTCAAGCTAGTTCGATTTGCTCGAATGTATCTATCGTTTTTGCCAGAATACGAAGATTTACACCAGCACCGGGGAAGGGGAAGTTGACTCGCCTTCCCCCTCCCGTCTTATACCTATATACCTAATTTAATTCCTTGTATAAACCAAAGTAAGGTCAGGTAAAATGGGCAACTCGTGTGCTATTAATTTCCAAGTAGACCTCTGACCTGTATACCAAGGTTTGATGGGCATGGGCATAGCGTGTCTAGGTAATTATTTATTTACCCTATCTATCATAATATATTGAAAACAAATTGCTTTGAGCAGGGGTGAGGGTGGGGAGTTCGACCTCCGAAAAGCCCCATTACACACGCGCCTGTTTGTCCCCACCCCGATGTCATTGTCTAAAAGTGTAGTCACAGTAGCTGCTAATGCATGGTAGTGTGATCTGTTAAAGTGTGCTATGTGGTTTAATACCTCCCAAGTATTTGATATTCCTGTTAGGATTCACTCTTGGTCTATATCGGTCTTTATTACCCCAGCGGTCACTATAACAGGGAAAATATTTTCCATATTTTCTCAGTGAGAAATATTCTGCATTGGTCTAACGAACAATACTATTGGGAGAATTTGACGATTACAAACCAATGAACTTTGATGGCACTAAATATGACGTCTTCACAATTGGGCAAACACATAAAATAACGTCATGTAGTTTAAAGACTGCGTTTACAGCTCTCTGTTTTTGATGTTAAATTTATAAAAAAATGTCATTTTAATGCAATTCATTATAGATTTTGTAGCAGAATAAAAAATAACTTGTTTTTACAAAATTATCTATGAACGTGATTAAATTACAAAGCTATAGCAATTATCAGAACAGTGCGTAAAGGGCTTTACATCGTTTCTATACAGGCTGGCCTTCGTGTATGTGCGTCAAAAATAAAGACTTTTGGAGAAATAGCTGAGGTAATAAATAGAATAACAAACTCTGTCCCAGTTATCAAATTTATGTCCCTCGTGAAATATTTTTCATTTGTCACTCGCTAAAGCTCGTGACAGTTGAAAATTATTTCACCCGGGACATAAATTTGATAATAACTGGTAACTCGTTTATTATCCTCAATATATTCTACCCATTGATAATCTAGCTGTGGTGTCCCCACAAGAAGCTGACGCTCCCGCTGACATAGCCCTCATAGTCACTATGCCCTCATAGTCACTATGCTCTCATAGTCACTATGCTCTCATAGTCACTATGCTATCAAAATCCTCTCCTTGCGTCAAAGGATAGACCTCGAAGGTTATTTCAGTATTACACTACCGTGAGTATTTGTCACATGATTAATTGTGCCAAGATTGAACTAAGAGAACTGGGAACTAATTTTAACACGCTGAATTATTAATATTATCGGTAGTGAATAACGTGTATTAAAATTGTATATATCAGATTAATAAACCGTTTTTTTCCTGTCACCCGCTGAGTTAATAAATTTTGAAAGATTTCGAAGGTCAACTTAAAAGTCAATAATCAAATAGATCAAGCTTCAGTGTGAACCCGCATAAAGGCTGTCCACTAAGTGTAAAATATAACACACACAATTCTTCAAATAAATAATGACCGTCAGTACGTAAGTGCATTACACGTGGTTAAAGAGAGACGGAAAGGAAGTGTGTCTAACCTCATGCTGTTACAATCATATACGTTGATTTTAACAAACATAGTCCGCAGAGGTTAATTAATTGCTAACAATTACGTCGATTGGCAAGCGGTAACGCAACACGGACATGTAGCTGCATAACCTTGTTGGTAAAAACTCGACCAGGAGGTTTGGAAGTGTCAGTGTGCATAAGGTTGTTAGTGCTAAGAGGATGTTGCAGGGGAGTCACTAGATCACACTCATACTTGATAAAACGCGACCTTTTTCAGAAGTGAGGTGAGTTGACCGGCGGAATATATCTATTTAATAATTTTTTAAACTTTCATTTATTAGATTTATTTATTATTAAAAATTTTATTTAATTTTTTTTTTTACATTTGTGTTCATGTTGCAACTCCTGATTTATTTTAAGCGTTTATCCGCCACACACCGCTTGTGAATGTGCTCCCATTTGTTTTTTAAATTTAGCATTACTTGATCTGCGTCGATCAGCGTAAGTTGGCGATCTGTTACAGCTTTTATGGAAACCAAGTTTATCAGTCGAGAAAATAGTTTAACTAGTTCACAAGTTGGCCAACTCAGTGAGGAGAATTCATATTCATCGGCGAGCTTTACAATCACGACATACAAGGTGTGTGTGTGTGTGGGGGGGGGATTCGCCATCAAGCATTTAAGCATTTTGTCATCGACCAGTTTTAATCGGCATAAATGGCGAATATTCTTGAAGCGACTGCAGACAGTATGCAGTTTAGTTTTTCAAGTAAAGACCAGAGAACATGGGCGTCCGCAGGAGGGGGCAAATGCCCCCCCCCCCCCCTGGGGAAAAAAACAAACAACAACATTACATGGAAAATACAAAATGAATAAAATAACATAAACATTTCTCAACAGTTCATTCAGTTAGAGCAGGTTACTACTCTTGGAACAGTATTATTTACAGTTATCTTAGCAAAAAGATGTCTTCACACTTCACACGTCGAATTCAGGATAACATTGCCCCCCCCCCCCCCCTGCATTTTTTTTCTGCGGACGCCCATGCCAGAAAATACTACGGCAGTGGTCGCCAGATACAATCCATTTTGCAGTGAGGTTACTACGGCAGTGGTCGCCAGATACAATCTATTTTGCAGTGAGGTTTTAAAACGTATTTAACGAGCAAAAGCGAATTGAAAATATTTTTAGACGAGTTCAATAATAAATGGTATCAAACAGACAAATGTACATGTAGTATTCTATTTCTCACATAGGAGGAACTATCAAAATGTTCATTGACCTAGACACCAAAGTTTGGTACACAATCACAATTTGTGTAATTATCGTGAAAGCTTGTCTTTTCATGCGTCTGTCCTATCAGTAATACGACTACTTGTATTTGTTTCATAGTATTGCTTAGCGGTAACCTACCCTCTTGAAACCGTGACTTTGACCAGATTGATACAAAGAGCCGTCATTAAATTCCTCACCGAGTAGGCGAAAATGCTATCTAAATTCACAAGCATATGATTGATTATTGTCTGTTCCGGAATTTAAAAGCCTTTCTGTATGGTACCCGAATTGAAGTAGACGAAAGTTTGAAAGCTGCAAACATGGTAGCTGATGGGGCAGAGTTTTACTCTGCTTGAAGGATAGTTGGGCCAATTGAATTGAGCTCAAGAATAATCATGTAGAAATATTTGTCTGTCAGAGTTTCCAGGACTTAGTTCATTGGACCTTTTGACTGCACCTCGATCCCCCAAAACAGGTTTAAAAGAAATCTAATCGTCTTTTCCAACAACAACTTAGGATGTAAACTAGGTTGTAGTTGGATAAAACAATTAAATCTTTTAATCTTGCGCTTGGACAGTTAGGTCATGAATGGTTTTCGATAACGATGAATTTATTGCAGATATAATACTTTTTAAAGGGACTGTTCTGAATTTTGTGCCATTGCAATATGTTTTTGACTAACCGCTTTTTTAACAACTGAAATAATATATGAAATACATTTTTTAAAATTTTAAATGTGTCTGTATATGCAATGTTTGTTTTGTTATCCTAATATTTGTAGTATCCTAAACTGTAATTTACCTCCAGATAATTTCTACATACACAAATATATATAAAGAAGTAAAATGAAATTCGATTTACTAAAAAAATTAGGACAACCAGAAACACATTCAATATACACAAACTAATATTCTAAACAATAAGCTGTTTCAAGATGTAACTTTAGTTGTTATAAATGATTTATTATTTAGAAATACGTTATTATGGCTGTAAACTCAGGATAGTCAATTTAAACATATACAATGTAACCTGTACTGTCAAATGTCTCATCAGTGGTAGAAGTGGCAGTATTAATTACTTTAGTAACTTTTAGGGTCATTTCGAACATTAACCCAGCCGGATACTATATTTATTTGGTATAGTACTACCTTTAAACACAATAGTACCTATATTATATCTTTATTATTTTGGGCCAGACAACACTATGATAATAAGTCCTGTCAGATATCTCGCCAATGGCATACACGAAAGTATTTAACGCTCTATTTAAAGTTAGGGACGCGGTGAGATTCTTTTTAAGTTATGCTATACTGTGGTTCAAATTTAAAATTCAAAGCGCAAAACAAAAATACAAAAAGACCAGTGCCAGATAAGACTGGATCTTGTTAAGACAAAACAAATTTGACTACGGAAGGCAACATCAAATATACATTTTCTAAATGTAGCAGCGCTTAAAGCTGGTGGATACTGGGTCCGAATCTTAGTACTGGCTTCAGCAGCGCGACGAAAAGTGAAAAGGTCGACTTCTTTCTCAGTGCTATGACGCTCAGAGGTTGTTTTTTTCAAAAGTTTTTTTTTAACGACATCACTAGAGCGCAACACTCGGTTACTGGATGCTAAACTTATATTCTCAGAAGAAACCCGCAACATGTTTTCCATTGCAACAGAGAATATTTTATATGGACTTTTTCAAAAATAGAACAGCATATACCACGGCCTTTGACCAATTGCATTTGCGTCCAAGGACGATCTGTCTCGGTGGACCCGTTGTTTCCTCACATTTGAATCAGTGCCCCACGACAGGTACATCGAAAGCTATGGTATGTGGCTGTGAGGAAATGCATCTAAAAGACCCTTTGCCACGTTTCGATAGGAGCAGCTTGTGTAGCGACAATGGATTTCCTTCATATTCTATAAATCAAGTGTCGCACACGTGTTGTGATTGAAAAGTCCTCGTGTACATAATATGATAATGCAAAACCGACGGCTAACCACCCGATATATAGCTGGCGAAGAACGCATCTAGCAAGAACGACTTCAGAACATCTTGACGACAAATAAGTTGAACGACTTCAGAACATCTCGACGACAAATAAGTTGAACGACTTCAGAACATCTCGACGACAAATAAGTTGTCCATGGCGATTGCTTCATTAAAGATGTGCTTTTAGAGTCTGGAATAAGCCATAGCAACTGTATGTGTGTAGCGTCATTACAGATCTGAGTATGACTCAGAGGTTTTATAAGCACGGGTCCTGAAAAATTAGTTTGCTGAAGGACATTATAGAAATGATATTGATGTCATTTCCGCCGGGGAGTTGTTTTCGACATGTTGGAAGAATCCTTCTTCGTCAGAGGAATCCAGGCACTGCAGTACCGTTGGCAGAAGTATGTGGCCCTCCAAAATTACTACTTTAAAACGTAACAAGTAGACATGCTCCTAGGGTATCCTTTGTAATTGAAATATACCGAGGTCTTTTAAAACATGGTTTTCTTTTTATTCTTTCAATTACCAGTCATCAACAACTAACGTTTGTTCTGAACAGCCCAGATAGCTGAGCTGTGTCTAGGTCAGCATGCTTGAACCTGAATTGGATTGAAAATGCATAAATAATTTAAACTATTTATTTGTTTTACAGAAATTAGCCCCGTGGTGGCAAATCATTTAACCAGGGACCTCTCCTGTGGCGTGAACAATGACGAGATTAGTTGATCGGATTCTAAACTCGTTTTCTCAGCATCACAAACCACTTTCTGAAGATGTCATGAAATCATGGCCCAAAGATAATAAAGAAAATAAAGAGAAGCTGTTGAAATATATTAGAGAAAATGTCATTGGCTGTGATAAAGAGTTCAGAGGTCCATTTGGATTGCGCAAAGGTATGTTGTACAAATTAATGTCCATTGTTGTTAAATGTTTGAAAATGTATGTCCTGATTACGATTACCAGAAAATTGAAAGTAATCAATTACAATTGCGAATACATTGTCCAGTAATCATTATTACATTTTTACAAGTATGCACAAGTAGTGAAATGATGTTATCATTATGAAATTGTTCATTTTATTTCACAATCATATTAATTTCATTCATTAAAATACATTTGGATTATGTATTACATCTTTTCAGAAATGTATGCACAGATAATATGTACTAGTTAACTGACTGTTGATCAGTGTTACATTATTGATTGTTGGACGTTTTTACCATGTTTTACATGGAATTGTACAAAGGTATGTAACATTATTCATGGTTTGCAAACATTACTGTTTTACATCTGGATTGCACAAAGATATGTTAAACTAATAATGGCTGAAAATACTTTCTATGTTTTATATTTGGATTGCAAAAAGATATGTTAAACTAATGATGGCTGAAAATACTTCCTATGTTTTATATCTGGATTGCACAAAATGTATGTACACTTATTGATAGCTGACAAATATTTACTTCTTTTTTCTCTCTTTTTTTTACATTTAGATTGCGCAAAGGTATGTTATATTACTGAAGATTGGTATTTGCTAGTTGCTGCTAATTTATATACACTTTCTTCTCTCGTTTTTCAATTATTTAAATTATATGAACTTTCTGGTTATCAGCAATGTAACAAAAAATGACACAAACCGCTAAAACATATTTGTCAAGAATTATAGTGTAATAACAGGAGTGGATCCAGGGGAAGGTACTGGGGTGCGCACCCCTTTGCCTTGCTTCAAAAGACCATGCAAATCCTTCATGCACTGCTGTAATGTATATTAGTGTGCTGTAGAATACCGTAGGTGCCTATTTGGACATTGCATCTCCTCCCTAAAACCATTTTGCAATCATGTCTGTAATAATACATTTAAATAAGTAAGAAAATAAGTTAAATACCACCAACAATACTACAGCAATATCATGTCTTCCGTCTACGACAATATCAAACATAGAACGCAGCATGCCTCAGACACTGTTATCAAACTCAGTAACTGACCACAACTTCCTGGTGTGTGCGGTCAAGGCTGCTGGTCACAACAGATACACAGTCGGGTCAGAGAGAAAGATTAAAAAGTAGGAAGGAGAGTGACAAAGAGTGAGAAAGGGGAGGGAAAACTGATTTAATAAATCTGAAAACGTGTTTTATGAATCGTTGAGTCTACGTTAGTAAACTGCGAACAAAGTTATCAGTGAATATCAAAGGGTTGAATTTCAACAACAAAAACCCCCACGTTAAAGTGAATTATATATTGCATATGTTGAACATTACTGAAACATGAATTGTCAGATATTATTAAGTTTAATAAATATATTAGGAAAATCTCACAAATAAAATGCAGGGGGTCGAAATTGGTAGATTGTCGATATTTAGTCCGACTATCTACAAATTCTTCCGGCCCAAATCAAAATCTCTCGGACCAAACATGATTACTATTAACTCAAACTAATGTCGGAATAATTAAATGTAGAATCTGACAGGTATCGACACATCGAACGATCAGAAAGAAATGTACTATGTGTAATGCTAATGAATATCACTTTATAACAGAGTGTCCACAATACAAAGATTTGCGTTGTACATATATAAACATGTAGTATTATAAGTGGCCAAGTGTGTATCGTTTTATACAGTTATTAACCACCAGGAATTGAATAACCTAGGCATATATTTAGTGCAAGCGAATACAATTAGAGATATAATAAATGTAACTTCAATTGTCCATAATTATATATAAACCACACCCACCATTGTTTTGCACGTGTTTATTTTGCATAACTACGTTGTATTATTTATGGTATGTATTCAGCTGATGAGTTATAAAACTCAAAGCAAATATAAAGAAAGAACTTGTTTTCCAAGTCAAAGTAGAATATAAACATAAATTAATTTCCGATCCGACTGGACGACAGGCATTACAAATTTGCGGGACCGTGGTGATGTTGACCGGCGAAAAACCGGTCGGAACAGTAGTATTACGACCCTGAAATGCATTATACGTTAACAGAAAAGAAATATGCAATCCTGTCAAATCTATGAAATTACTTTTGGGAGCAGGGTTGATTTATATTGTGTAGCCTAACCGTTTAATATTCCAAACGTTATTACACGAATAATGTGCCATAGAGCAAGGTTTATATATAACTCACAGCTAGAAAAAAAATAACAATGTGTCAGACGCGAACAAATGTTCATTTGATGAAACAAGACCACAATACTTAGTACTGTAATCTGTATGTATATAGTTGCATACGCTCCAGGCAGGTTCTAATATTTGTAAAACAACATGTGTGATGTGTGTTACTTCTTGTGTAGTTTTAAAACCAGTGTTTTGTTTTTAATTCCCAATGTAATGTTGCACATTTCTTATTTTACAGTCACTTACCTGGATTTCATAGCTTCGGGCAGGTAATCTAAGTACTATTTTATTTTACTTTTACAACAGTAATACTGTATATGTAGATCTATGAGATAACACTTTACTAGTGGGAGGGGAGGGTCGGAACAAATTTGCTTTGGAAACATAAGATTAAAAACAAGAATGCAGCAAGCAAGAATTTAACCTAGCTCAAGTAAATAACTGCCCATGAAGATTTGCCATTAAAATCAGTGTTTTGAAATAATTTCAATTCAAATGTATTGTTGATGGGGCTAACACTATTCGAGATCCCCCATCACAAATACCTATTGTTTTAAAGTAATATTAATTCCAAACATAATTAGGTCTATTACCTTACTATTACTTTTAATATGATCTTCTATTATCATTTGAAAAATAATAACATTTTCAACGCTATTTGTTAATTATTTAAAAATTGTTTGATGTTTCATATGTTATATTTTATTATGTGTGTTGTTTAAATATGATGTTTTATATATCTTAATGTTTAAAAATTTTTCTATGTTTCTTCCCTCTTCAGAGGGACGGGGCGTAGCCCAGTTGCAAAACGGTCGCTTGGTGCGCTGTCGGTCTTGGATCGATCCCCGTCGGTGGGCCCATTGGGCTATTTCTCGCTCCAGCCAGTGCACCACAATTGGTATATCAAAAGTCGAGATATGTGTTACGAAGTCCGTGGGATGATGCATATAAAAGATCCCTCCCTTGCTGCTAATCGAAAAGAGTAGCTCATGAAGTGGCTGTCATTCTGTCTGTGGAAGGGTGCATATAAAAGATCCCTTGCTGCTTATAAAAAAGAGCAGCCCATGAAGTAGCGACAGTGGGTTTCCTCTCTCAATATCTGTGTGGTCCTTAACCATTTGTCCGACGCCATATAACCATAAATAAAATGTGCTGAGTGCGTCGTTAAATAAAACATTTCCTTCCTTTCCTCTACAGAGCTCTACGGTTCATAGAAGACTACATCCAGGACCAGGTTCTTCCGGAATATGGCAACACACACACGACAACAGGCGTTACCTCGCTACAGACAACACTGTTCCGTCATGAGGCCAGGTTAGTACATACACCTCGCTACAGACAACACAGTTCCGTCACGAGGCGAGGTTAGTACATACACTTCGCTACAGACAACACTGTTCCGTCACGAGGCCAGGTTAGTATATACACTTCGCTACAGACAACACTGTTCCGTC
>JAECMU010215564.1:4475-17297 GCA_016106625.1 Dracogyra subfuscus | reverse complement strand
CTGTCCTGGACCCAAGACAGGTGTGCGCTACAACAGCTTGCTCTGAATGTGCATGTAAAACACTATGACATGACATGAATCCAAATTGACCTTCTGAATACTGGATTAATTGTGGACAAAAACCAAAATTGAGTGGGTAAAAGTTTATAATTTTTATGCACATAAATTGTCTTAAAGTTTTTGAATTTTTATAATACTTTAAATCAGTTAATTTAGTTTAAAATATGCAAAAATTCTATAAAGTTGCACTTACTAACACAAATAAAAGATCAAATTGATTTTTCTTTACATATGTATTTGCTGGCATCATGTCATTATGTACATGTATAAGCCATCACATGTTCTGCCCTCACGAATTTAGTTTGCACCATAAATTAAAAAAACAAGAAACACATTTTTTGTCTATTCTAATGACTGAAATCTATTACAAATTTTTACCTAGTAACAATTTATGTATGAAAAAGACACAGCTTGGTCTGTCAATAGTTACTCACATGGCAGTTGACCTTAATTTGTATTCATGAAAAGACAGCAGGCAGAGCTAATTAAGCTAACATTTAATATAACCTGATGTGTCTGAAAACGAAGTTGCCCTGTGAAGGTGACATAAATGTTTTTTCCATGAATAATATTAAACGATATACTGTAGGTAGAAAGATTATCATTCTAGGAATCAACCGAAATAGGTTTAGTGATATAAATGTCATTTTTGATTTTACAGTTGTCATTTTTAGCGAGCCAACACTGACTATACGACAATACAGGGTACGCACATGACACATTCCATCAAGTGATATTAACCCATAAATTCCAACTAGGAACTGAATGCTCATGTGGTTATGTGGTGTCAGGCATATGCATGCTAAAAATTATTAAGAGAGGAAACCCGCTTACACCGCTGATTGGGCTACTCTTTTTCAATTAGTAGCAAAGTGATTTATTTTTTAATGTGCCATTCCACAGACAGGATAGTACATACCATGACCTTTTTGACACATTGTGGAGCACTGGCTGGAATGAGAAATAGCCAAATGGGTATACCAACAGGGATCAATTATAAATTGTGCATCAAGTGTGTGCATAACCACTGCAAGGCTTTGGCCCGCCCCATATATTTAACAAAGGTAAAAAAATTAATCTGGTATGGTATATTATAGGGATTAACATGCACTTTCAGAGCAAGCTGTTTTAGTGCACGCCTGCACTGGCAGGTGTAAGAGAGCACCAGCAGCCCAACCGGGGTCAGTACAGGGTTAAAATCTGCTGTGCTACCAAGGATTTTTGTTCCATAGGCAAGGCTCAATATTAACAGGAGATATTCATATTCATACACACCCACCCACACACACACACACACACACACACACACACACACACACACACACACGTCATAACCCCCTGAAAAATCCATGTGTACAGCAAGGAATACTAGTATATTAGTTTTCAGTGGCATGTATTATCTTGGTGGCATGCATTGGCGTGATCTGCTTGATGTTGATAATGCATGTTGGTATACTTTTGAATACCATAGATGTCGTTTTTATATATTGCTCACTTCCCTAGAAAAATGTTACATCTTGTCATGCACATAACCACTCATGCAAATATTTGAATGATTATGTAACTAACCAATTCCAATACCTTTCAGCTCAAACTAGCTAAGCAATAGTATTTTCTTATTGATCTACAGAAGAACAAAACCTTCTATAATGGTTTTACGCGGAACTGTTTTTGTTTTGTTGACATGTTGCTTGAATGTAACTGGATCACATCAACATACAGTCTAAACTTCGACACATTCCCTCATTATCTTCAGTCAGAGGTAAAGTTGTATATGTAGTTTTCCACTTTCATTACAGCTAGTATTTTTGTTACACCATTCACTTATACCTAGAACCTAGTTAATGCAATGGCTTATCATAGGTGTTTTACTTCTACTCTGCATTCATTGGTCTATGCAAGTGGCAGGAACTTGTATACTAGCTTAACTCTGTGCCCATCACATCAGATATATATGCATATAAGCTTTCACATAATGCTGTATTGTTTTTCAAATTGATTGTACTGAGATGCTTAAAGTAATGTAGAAAAATTGCTTCTGCCCTCCCACATATTTAATTTGTGGAATGGAATGCATTTAGGTTTTATAATAATAATAATAATAATAAAATCTTTATTTATAGAAGGTAATTAACTCAGTTAGTTCTAAGACTATTCTCCCCTGAGGCCTTCTTACTAATTAAAACAATAATAATAACAATAATCATATTAATTATTAAAAATAAAAACTAACAAACCATACATTTATACAATATATACAACCATAAAAGATATTAAGACATAATTACATAGAAGAGCAATCATGTTTCTAAGAAGTGTTTGTAAAATAATTTCTTAAATACATTTAAACTAGTAAATTTTTTTACATCATTAGGTAAACTCTTCCAGATAACAACTCCAAAAAATTGAAAACTTTTCTTGTAGTGCTCTATTTTTGGTCAGGGAGGTAACATATTTCCATCATCAATAAAGCAAAGTTCATAAATGGATGATATTGGATTGAACAGGTCTCTGAGGTACTGAAGAGCAAATCTGTTTAGTGTTTTATATACAAGAATGGCTTTTTGATATTCGACTCTTCTAGTAAATCAGTTGGACCATCAAGTGATTTGTCAAAAATAATAGGTGCTGTTCTTTTTTGTAATTTATTTGTTCTTTCTAGGTCTAATTTAGAACAATTTTCCCATATGGTCAAGCAGTAATCGAATAATGGTTGAATATAAGCATTAAAATACAGTATTCTAATGTTTAAGGGAAGATACGTCTTTTTTTTTGCTAGCAGAGTTATTTTTGAAGTTAATGCTTTTCATACCTTTTCAACTTGTGTATCCCATTGAAGAAAACTGTCTATATATACCCCAAGGACTTGATACTTGCTCAATTTGTGTGTCATTAACTCTTAATTCTGTATCTTTTTGTTTTATAGGAGATACATTTTGGGCAGTGGTTATTGTGCTTTTTAGTTTGTTCTCATTCAGAAACATGTTGTTTTTACACCAAGCTTCAGTGCTTTTCATATCTTTATTTAATTTATCTTTTATAAGGTTTATTGATGGGCCTGAAACATGTATTGTTGTATCATCTGCAAATATGTCTACATGTGATTCAGTAATAACTAATGGAAAGTCATTTATGAATATAAGAAAGAGTAAGGGTCCAAGTACTGAGCCCTGTGATACACCTGCTCTAACATTTAAATAAGATGATTGAGTCTTCCCTATGTATACTTGCTGTTTTCTATTGGGGAGATAGAACTTTATTAACTTTATGGAACCTTCATCAAAATTGTAGCATTTCAGTTTAGAAACACAAATTTTATTATGGGACTTTATTAAATTGACTATGTAATACATGTACATTGCTGGAAGTTTTAGAGGAAAGGACTTGTTAAAACAAAATGAATTGTTGTTAATTTTTATTGATGTAGTTAGTTTTTAAATATAGGTTAGTTGAAGCAATAAATGTGTTGTGTCCGGATGTGTGTTATGTTGTAAAATAACTTTATCATCTAAATTATGATATACTCAACTAAAGTTTATTATGGTGATTACAATGAATATTTATCATAGAATTTGTTGATTTTTCCAGATTTTATAGTTTTGAAGCTGCCCACTTACCGTCAGAGCCCATAATAATAAAAACCAACAAATATTTATTTTTTTTGTCCTTAGAATATAAAATGGCAGTGTCAGGATTGGGGTGCCCTGAGCTCACGGTGTCACAATATTTGTATATGGTATATACAGTTTTATATACATACATGTAAGTGATAAAATATATACACACGAATAGATATAATCCACACACTTTATGTATATTGTTGTTGTTAATATTTTGTTTGCTTTTTGTTTTGTTTGAGGATTTAAAAAAAATAAATATATTATTCAATTATTATTATCTGGGGCCAAGAAGGGAAAAAAAGAAAAAGGAAAATATGTTATGTACGGAATTAGTATTGATGCAAGAAAGTATTATGAAAATGTGTGTGAAGGAGTAGAAAGTGCAAAGAAGGTATTTTAGAAATAAATATATCTCAGTATTTGATAGATTTAATAAACTTTTCTGATGTTTGAAATAAATTATACCACTATACTCCCATTTTGTCTTGAAATCTTCATAATTACCATTTTAATATAAGATACATTTTTCAGTTTTCAACTTTTCTTTAATTGTAATTTTTAAGGCAGAGAAGTTTAATATTTGTTTTTGTATTTTCATGGAATAAATATAATATTTTATATTAATAATTAACCAATTTATTGCATATGAATTTCTTTTTTAAGCAGACCCAAAATGGCAATATGTTTATCTATAATTATGGACTCTTCTCAGTGTTCTCACTGCTCCATTTAAGCAGAGTGCCATTTTGCCACCCTCCTTTCACATTCCCCACCCTCCTTTATTTTTGAGGCCCCTCTTTTTTTTTCCAGCAGCTATCTCCGCTATTTCCAAATGCACACTTTTTACCACTCAGAAAAACACACCCCAAAACGATCAATCTGCACACTGGACATCAAAGGAAACAAGTCATGTTGTGTACAAAAAAACAATTGACGAAACATTTACGACAGTTACCGTAGCGTAATTTAACAGTATTTTTAACAGCCTCTATTTTGTCCCATATCTGTATCCATTTGTATGTTTGATAGATACAATAAAAGTTATATTTTATATGAACAATGAAAACATTATATTTTTTATGGATTCGGCAGTCTTCAAATGAAAAACAAAAACCCCTCACTTATTTGGCTCCAAATTTGTCACGTGATCAGAACGGTCATTCTGTCTGTTTCCACTAACTATCGTCAAATATTTTGTCCTCAGCTGCAGATATAATAGGTTGTAATTGATGATTTTTACTTTCTGTCATTCTGTTTATTCGGGAGTTTATAAAATATTGTAGACTTTTAATTTTGGGGGATATGAATGCTTATAAAAGCAATGGAAGTAATAGTGTTTATCATTAAAATAATTATCTTGAGTGCCAAATAATATATACACCACCTTTACAAAAACGAAACTGACGATAATATTTTATCACAGCGATCAATTCATTCGATGAAGATGGAAATAACAAAAATGTATCACTTTACAAATATTGTTATTGTTTTTCATATATCTTGAAATCTTTATTAAAAATAATAATATTAGAACTTTGATCGGTTTAGCAAAACCAGAACTGCCTGTGAAAGTATATAATAATAATATATTGGGTTCAATTAAAAGACGAGTTTGCTTGTGTTTCGTATTTATAAACCTTTTTGCACTTTTTTGTAGGCAATACAAGGAGTATGTCTTTTTACAGTCTACCAACACACAATATGGTAACCAAACTACCCTCCCCCCCCTTTTTTTTTTAAGGGTGTGGTGACAAGCGGCCGCCCTCCTTTAATTTTCACCCAGCGAGAACACTGCTTCTATAGTACTGTTTGTAATACCTTTCCAAAATTCTTTAACATAACAACAATCATAAAATAGATGTTCAGTTGTATCTGGCATATGATTACAAAAAGTACATTTATTTGAATTAATATAATGTATTGTATATAGAAATGTGTTAGTAGTGAGAAATCTGTGTAGAATTTTATATTGAAACTAATGTAAAGTTGTATCTTTAATGCATTTAAATGGTATATTGTAAAATATATTCCATTCTGTGGTGAATAACAAAAACCTTTATTTTTATGTTTTAATTGAGACTTTGGAATGACTTTTGTGTAGCATAACAATTTACATATTTTTCTACATCCCGTTTTATCTTTAAGAAGTTGTTTTAGCTTTGGAAAGAGTAGCCCATGAAGTGGCAACAGCAGGTTTCCTCTCTCAATATCTGTGTGGTCCTTAACCATATGTCTGATGCCATATAACCGTAAATAAAATGTGTTGAGTGCGTCATTAAATAAAACATTTCATTCTTTCTTTCCACCTTTTGGGGTAAATTAGTTTTTCGTTTGTATTTTCATCATTATGTTTTCCAAATATTTTTTGTTTATATGGTAGTTACTCATCTGTTAAGTTTTTTTCTTCTATTTTCAGCAATACACCTGCCCATCTCTAATGAGTGGTGCCAAGCTGCAGTCAGGATACGATTCACACGTTTCACCCTGTGGAAAAGAATTGATTATTTTCAACACAAGCTTCATTTTGCCATCCTACATAGTTCACTATGGTCCAAATTCCACTAACTTTCAATACACTTAATTGTTTGAATACTAGAATGAACTATATGATCCAAATTAGTAACAAAAGGTAGATAAATTTTACAGTCAAGCTTTTAAGTTTGATTATTATCATATTTTCAATATTTAATTTAAAAAATATTATGGTGCAGAATGTATTTTTTTTTTTTTTTACAATAGACCATATTCTAGAAAAAGTATAACTTTACATTTATATCTGGCAATACCTGTGTGAATAACACCTTTTGCTTGAAGGCGGTCATAACTGGTAATTGGTGTAAATCTTTCCAAAATTTTTTTATGAAGTGTTTAAATAAAATAACCTTAGAAATCAAATATATTATATGCTATCATTTACCAGCAATGTCTGTTGGAAATACATGGACAATGGAGTCAGATTGTTCACTAAATATCTCTTCCGCAATCAGTAATGGATTTAGCTCAGTCGGTTGAGTGCTCGCTTGAGGTGCTTGTGTCATAGAATTGAACCATCTCCGGGGATCTATTCAACTGATTCTTTTTTTGTCTCATTCCAACCAGTGCACCACAACTGGTCAAAGACCATGGTATGTGCTTTCCTGTCTGTGAGAAACTGCACATATAAAAGATCCCTTGCTGCGTTATGAAAAATGTAGCGGGTTTCCTCCGATGACTACGAGTAAAAATTACCAAATGTTTGACATCCAGTAGCTGATGATTAATTAATCATGTGCTCTAGTGGTGTTGTTAAAGAAAACAAACTTTAACGTTTTGTTTTTCCCTATGACATGATGATAGGAGTAATATACCTTTTTTGTGATGCAGTGTTAAGAGAATATCAAAGAAACATTACTGCACCCAAGTCCAAGTCCAAGTCCAAAGGGTTTTACGTACACGTTCAGAACAAGCTGTTGTAGCGTACGCCTGTCACAGTCGCGGGGACCGGCCTTGGCCGGTTCCCCTCGTCTGTGACAGGAAAAGGTGTGGGGGTGGGTTAAGGAGGGACCGCCTGCGCTATCAGGTTCAAGAGAGAACCAGTAGCCCAATCAACTTGGGGGCAGGCGGGGGTTTTGTGGGTGCTATGGAATTTCGATACCATTAATTGGCGTGTCCAAAAATTAAGTTGGGTGCGCAATTTAACTTGAAGGAATTTTGGCGCAATTTTGATGGTCGTTCTAAATGAAACAGGTACTGCACCCAGATAAACACAGCTAATATTCTAATTGTAATGTTTTCTGAGCACTAATGACAATGTTGGCTATTTCACAATTTAATTCACTTGACTTGTAACTTGCCATTTATGGGAACTAATAATTGCATTTTCCTAACTAATGTCTTATATATACAGCAGTTACTATGATTAGCATTGTTATTCCACTTTCTAGAGTGGCTTACCTTTAAATAACTATGGTGATACATGTATGACATATTCTACTTTCTAGAGTGGCATACCTTTAAATAACTATGGTGATACATGTGTAACATATTCCACATTCTAGAGTGGCTTACCTTTAGATATCTATGGTGATACATGTATGACATATTCCACTTTCTAGAGTGGCCTACCTTTAAATAACTATGGTGGTACATGTGTAACATATTCCACTTTCTAGAGTGGCCTACCTTTAAATAATTATGGTGATACATGTCTAACATATTCCACTTTCTAGAGTGGCATACCTTTAAATAACTATGGTGATACATATATGACATATTCCACTTTCTAGAGTGGCCTACCTTTAAATAATTATGGTGATACATGTCTAACATATTCCACTTTCTAGAGTGGCTTACCTTTAAATAACTATGGTGATACATGTGTAACATATTCCACGTTCTAAGTGGCTTACCTTTAAAAAACTATGGTGATACATGTATAATATATTCCACTTTGTGCTTTAAATTGCATAATATTTCTAGCTCCCCTATGACATTTGTCAGCAAATCTTTTTTAATACCGATTTGTCCTTTTTTAGTACCCATTTGTCTCTTTCTAGTATATACATTATTTTGGGTGGGGTGTAGCCGATTTGTCCTTTTGAAATACTGATTTGTCCTTTTCCAATACCGATTTGTCCTTTCTAATACCAATTTTCCCGGTGTCGGTCTGCTCATCCATTCGTCTATCTGTCCTTCCGTCAACTTTTCCTTTGAAGTCTTATCTTCTGTTAGAGTTTTCAATGAATTGTTCCGAAACTGGTTAATAATAATCATATGAATTACACGTGTAATAACAAGTGTAATGACGTAATTTTGGGAAGCGACATCATAACATGACATTGCTTCTCCAGTCCTCTATCAGACTGTGCATTTGAAATATGACATCATTTCGTCGTCTCCTTCTAGTTGTGGCATTTTGTGTTGTGTATTGTTATTCATAAAGAAAACAATAATAATAATATGGATAATAAAGAAATTATTACACATGTGTGAGTCGTACTAATTTTACGAAACTCGTGTCAGGGGAAATACAAAATTCCTGACACTCGTCTCGCAAAATCAGTACGACACACAAGCTCATATAATAATCTCTATTTATTCTGTAACTTACCCATGATATCCATGTCATAAACTCATGTGATAATTTAGTGTATTAACCCGGTTAATAATTAATGGTATGCAAATTTAAAGATATATGCAAATTTGCAAGGTCTCCAGGTAGTAAATGTTAATTGCTGTCAATGGGTCATGTGTTTACAAGACAACAAGACCTGTATACCTGAGCGTAACATTTTCATAACATTTAGTTAAAATGTGTGATGTCAAAGTAATTTGTGGTAATCGTGATGACGTCGTATTGCTTGATGGAGGCGACTTTAGTACTGTAATTTACTAAATATCAAACAAAAAATGTTATTTAGAAGTGTTATAGGAAAAACTAAAATACCTACAGTCATGTGTGAGTTGCAATGTTAGTTTATAACCTAAAGGTAACATTTTGGTACAAATATTGTTTAACTTGGAAAATTTTTATCAACACACACCGAAACACATTCCATAGTTTACACGTGCATCACGCAGTTGCCCGGTACATTTGCGTGGGGTGTCATTCTCAATTTTGACCATTTTCAGGAAGGTCAATTATTCACTGTGGAACCTTAAATATTTCAACTTTCAAATTTCACTTCTGACCCCAATCGTGTTTGGTGGTCATAAAACCTACTGTAATAGTGAACTACCGGTTGTAATGTTTCCCCTATCATATAACCATTCCCCACAGCTAATATACCTTACAATTTTGGCAATTGTAAATTCTTATCAAAGTTCCCCTACTTTTTTAAAGAGTGTATATAGCTATTATGTGCTTGAGGTTTGAGGGAATTTTGTTTATGAATGTGTGTTAAATGTTTGATATATATAGTCTTGAGAAAGTCATATGGGAGACCAGTTTGTTTTTGTATTGAATGTGTCACCTTCTTTAAATAAAGATGTTATTATTATTATTATTACTATTATTATTACTGCTCGAGATTGCTGTGATTAGAATTGACATTCCACTTTCCAGAGTGGTTTATCTTTACATAACTATGGTAATTAATATATTATATTTTGTGCTTTAAATCTTTTGTATGTTCCTTAACCTACAATTTGTAGTTTTTCTAAATGTGAACACCCTCTGCCGGTTACCGGCCCTGGTTGGACTGCTGGTGCTCCCTTGCACATGCCAGTACAGGCGGTCGCGCACCCCACACCCACTCTACTCCTTTCCTGTCCTGGACAAAAGAGATGGCCAAGGTCAGCGTATGTGCCCAGGACAGGCATGTGCTACAACAGCTTATTCTGAATGTGCACTGAATGTGACCAGACCTGACCAGACCTAGATGTGAACTGGCATATAGTGTTATCTTCAGAATGTGAGAAAAATATCCTAATACATTCTACTTATTATAAAATACTGTTTCTTGATTAATTTACTACACAGATTTATTGATTATTTGTATATGGTCAAAGGTCAATAGCAGCTAGGTGATAAAGGTAAAAAGCAATTAATATCAAAACATAATATGAAAGAAAGGTGCCACATTCACACTAGCATTTGTAGCCCAGGCTAAATTGGTCCGGACCTGTCAGGAGCTAAATTCTGTCCAAACCAAGTTAATTCTTCCTTAGCGTTACAAAACGTGCTAACAAACAAAACACTAGCATGAGTACATTTCCTGTTTACTCTCTTCTACACTTGTAACCATTAAGTTTGTTTAGTTTTTATTTATTCATGTCAGTAATTATTATCATGATGCCGACTCACAGTTGTCCTTTTCAATGATGTAACTGGAATATATATATCATAATGAAATTAACCAGATTATGATGAAAATATGATATTATGAAACAAAGCTCACTGGTGTAGGATATTTTGCTTTATAATAGTGTAAAAGTGTGTAAATATAAAAAGTGTCTCCCACCTTTTGGCACCTTCCTACGCCTCTGGAGCCCGAGTGCTCGCGTCACAGGATTGTATCACTGAGGTGGATCCATTCAACTGATTGAGAAAAAAAAATCCCGTTTCAACCAGTACACCACAACTGGACAAAGGCCGTGGTATGTGCTTTCCTGTCTGTGCGACAGTACATATAAAATATCCCTTACTTCATTAGAAAAAAATGTAGCAGGTTTCTTCTGATGACAGAGTCAGAATTACCAAATGTTTAACACTCACCAGCTGATGATTAAGGATTTTATGCGCATTTGGTGGTCAAATTGTCATCAGAGTGTAACTCAAAGGAGTGCAGGGGTTTTGATGTGGCGAGTTTCAAACAGAATAGCTGTGCGAGTAGATTTAGTTTGGTCCAGGCCAAATTGTAGCCTGATTGTGGATTGATCTTTTTTGGTCAGACCAAACTAGTCTGAGATAAACTGACTCAAGAAAAGTGTCTGTGTGATCACTTGGTCCAAGACAAGTTTAATCCTGGCTAAAAATGCTAGTGTGAACTCTGCTATATAAATACTTTGTGCACTGCAATATAGGTTTCCTTCACATTGCTGTTACATATAATCTAGTTGGTATTTACTTGTGTATGCTTCTTGTGATGGACATGTATTTAATGGTTTGTATTATAGCCTGCTTCGCAATAAAGGATACCTTACACTTCAACTGTCTCTTTTTGAAATCACTTAGATTTATCCATTCTGCTCACAAATACATTTGTTCCAGTCAAACTTGTGTTAAAGTTGCAGACCCTAGTAGTAGCCCACGGAAATAAAAATTAAGATTGGCTAATTTACAACCCTGCAACACATTTGCATAAAATGACAACAGAATGAAACTAGAGTGACATTGAAATGGGAAAATATCCTCAAAATAAGACTAAGATTTCCATCATGTAATTTTTTTTTATTGCCTATGGCAGTGGTAACCTGGTTATCACCAACGAGCAGTCAGTCATATGTCTTAAAATTGTTAATACACACGTAAATGTAATGATAACTACTAACGAATGTTCATGGTCATTCAATTTGACTTGTTCTAGTCAATTTAAATTTGGTTATTGGCATTTGGGAATAAAAAGAATTTTGGGTGTGAAAACTAAGAAAATTGTGTTCATCTGCTTTTGGAATGCCTGTTAAGTTGGTGTAAATATTGGTACCATTGGTATGTGCTCTTTGACGGCCTTCTTCTCGTTATTTAAGTAATAACGTGTTTGTTGTTGTTGGTTTTTTTTTTTGACGGATTTCAGTGCAACGGGTTCTGTGCACACAACTTTATTCTCACTTGAAGGATGGATGGATGGAAGGATTGATTGATTGTTTATAAGGACCAATTAAGTAGGAGGTGGAACCCATATTGTCAACGAGTGTTATGGAGCCACGGGTACATGCAAAAGATGTTGCCCCCTAACCCTCGGGCTACTCCAGTACAGAATACAATAAAAAAATTCTAGGTTAATTCAGTTAAGGTCAAGGAAGAAATGTTTTATTAAACGATTAACTCAACACATTTTATTTACGGTTATATGGCTAAGGACCACACAGATATTGAGGGAGGAAACCCGCTGTCACCACCTCATAGCACATACCACGGCCTTTGATGTATCAATCATGCTGCACTGGCTGGAGCGAGAAATAACCCAAAGGGCTCACCAATGGGGGATCACCAAACTGACCACGCATCAAGCTACGTCCCGCCCCTCAATTAAGGTCAATTCATTTGTATTAGTATAAGCATAAGAACCGCTCCAGGGCCCCGTTTTACGAAGCGATCTTAGCACTAAGGTCACCTTAAGTACATATTGTAGGTATGCACTTAAGGTGATCTTAGCGCTAAGTTTGTTTCGTAAAACGGGGCCCAGGACTGCAAGTGTGGATCCAAGAGTTGTAGGTCCTCCACCTCTCGAAATTCGATACATGTGTCCCGAAAAATCCAGTGTTTATAATGCATTTGTTGGTTTTTAGCTAGGAACATGTTTTACAATGTTCAGCTTATTTCTGTTTTGTCACCTTGACAACAAACTCAGATAGTTTTAAGAATATGTATTTGTCAGCTTATGGACGATGACAAAGCAGTTAGACCGGTCTTTTGTAATAGAAAGGAGTCATACCAGTTAACAAGTAGTCAGCGATGCAAAAAGATCTAGAACTCTTACTTGTCAGCAGTCGGGGGGGGGGG
>JAECMU010215556.1:0-12870 GCA_016106625.1 Dracogyra subfuscus | reverse complement strand
CAGTTTCATCTACATCCCTAAAGTTCTCTGGAACATCACAAGCAAGGTAAGATTCATCCAGTTTCATCTACATCCCTAAAGTTCTCAGAAACATCACAAGCAAGGTAAAATTCCACCAGTTTCATCTACATCCCTAAAGTTCTCAGGAACATCACAAGCAAGCTAAGATTTCACCAGTTTCATCTACATCCCTAAAGTTTGTATGTCGGACATTATTTTGTATAATTTAGATTTTTTTCTACACTTATTTGAAAATACAGTAAGCTTTAAAGGTTTATTGCTAAGGAATAATGGAATCCAATATTGATGTATCTGACTAGTTAATTTAAAGAATTATCTCATGTCTTGTGGTGATTGTTATGTATTAATTTTCTGTTTCAGAGAGTTCTGACAACAGAGTTTATTGATGGCTACAAGATAAACGATCTTGACGGCATTAAGAGTTTGGGTATTTCTGTAATAGATGTAAGTACCCACACAGCACAGATGCACATTGTGTTAAGATCATTAAGAATTGCTCTCAGTGTTTTGTGAATTCATTAATGTATTTCCATTTCGGTATGGGGCTTCTTGACAGGTCCGTGCTCCACATTTGCTGTCAGTTGAGATATCTTGGTATCACCCAAGCCCGAGGTACATGGAACCTGCAGTGCATGCCAGGTAATCATTCACTCGGGGTCATACACTCAGGAGAGACACCCATAAGTGGGTGAAACTCTTTGTATGTAGCCTTATACAATACCCATTGAGGTAGCATTGTATTCACTCTGGGTTGGAGCCGGTATTGGCATAAAAAATCCCCCATTACTTCAGATGGGATACGAACCCAGTTCCTACCAGCTTCGAGTCCGGATATATAACCACTACAGCACCAAGGCCTGTTGCATTCAATATTGTTATTATTATTTAAGTGTTCCTTTATTTCTCTCTCTCAGTGTATTTACCCTTTGGGTGTTCACCTCAGTGCATTTTAAATTTATTTGACAATTTATGAAATTAAATTAATTATTTTATTGTCTGTAATTATGAATTTCCATTAGAAATTTCTGTTATAAAATTGATTTTAAATTTAATTTCATTACATGTTTTAATGTGCATTGAGATGAAATCTGTTCGCATACTCGTGCAAAAAGGTTCCTATGCATCAAATAAACCAACTATAGAGCTTTTAATGGTTGAATTTTGTGACTGGTGTCAGAAGTTCTAGACTGTTTATAAAATCCACTAGCCATGGGATCAGTGATTAAAAATAATTACTAGCCATTATTAAAAATTCACTAGCCCTATTTTACTTTATGTTAATAACATTTTACTAAACGATAGTAATAATCAGATATATCACATAAGCTTAAAACCACAAACATTGATGGGTTATTAATATTTACAAAATTGACTTCACTGCAACATTTGCTATCAGGCATGGCAGTAGTAGTTATTTACTAGCCCAGTATGGAATATCACTAGCCATGGGAGTGGAGCTAATTGTCTCATAATGTTCACAAATTACATGTACCAATAAATAACTTTTAGAAAATGAGTTTATTTTTCCTTCAATACCTTGAATGATAATGTGTTGAGTGCGTCGTTAAACAAAACATTAAAAAAGAAAATTAAATTTGTTTTTTGAAATGTAACCTTTTTGGAATGTGTGAACAAAAAGTTATTTTCTGTGAGTATGTTAATTCTGTCGTTTGAAATTCATGTCCATATCGACCTTCATCTTTTGTCTTTTCCTTCTTCTGTTTTTTCATTAACAGGCCGACTACAAGTTAATAAAATGTTTCGCCGACCAGATATTTCTCAGCGGGTTTGTGCACGCTGACCCACATCCGGGTAACATATTTGTGCGGCGTGGCGCGGACGGCCGGGCCCAGCTTGTGTTGCTCGACCACGGCTTGTACGAGCGACTATTGCCGAAACACCGCACGGCACTCTGCCACATGTATAAATCAATTATTATGAGAAACGAAAGTGACATGGAGAAGTACGCAAACATTCTCGGAGTTAGTGGTAAGACGTGTGTTTTTAACACAGAAATGTGAAATAATCCATTTCTGATATTTTTTTTATTTTGTTACCATTGTCTGTTGGATAGTTTTGTATATTGTTGTTAATTCGGGTTAGTTTGTCAATCCGTACATCTCAGTCACTTACACTCAAACACACTCATTCACACCAGGGCTAGCCCTGGGTTACAATTTATGTTCGCCAAAAAATTCGCCAATCTGCATATTCTTTCGCGAATTTCAATGTGTATTCGCCAAATATTTTTAGAATATATTTACAAAAAAAGAAAGAAAAAAAAAGGTTTTATTCATATCAGTGCTCAAATATTGTCATTACGTTTTTTCTATTCATAAATAATAGTAAATACGCTTTTGGAAATCAAGGTAAGAGTCAGAAACCCTGTGCACTGATTAGCGGTTAATTTGTTTGAAGTGTTAACAATGAATGGTAATTAACCGGGATTAATTGCACTGCACATCGGTCTAGTGACATATTCGGTACATGCCGATAGTGTAATTAATTCTCGGTACACTCTTGTGTATGTCACCGACGCTCTGTAGAAGTAAAAAATTATATAAATTAAAAAATAAATAAATCAAAGTACCTTTTGTGTGTTTATTGCTGTCAAAACACAGGCATGCGATAATCATTTTCAAACCGGACGTTTGTCTCGTTCATTACAAATCTTTGTTTATTTCTTTGAGAGGGATAGCGAGATGTAAAATACCAGTGTTACAGACCAAAATATAATCGTATTTGACGGCTGCATACATTTCAAATAATACTTGCATACTATATGTAGTATACTCTAACGATAATTTAGCTAATAAAGATTAAATACGATAAAATATTAGGTGTCTTTCAAATTATTTCTTCGGCCTACCCTCTATGTAAAAATTAATTAATTCTCGCGACCTAGATTTTACATCTACTGATCTAGTCTTTTATTATTATATGAAAGCTTCAACTCAGTTACTGTGACTAATAATAATTACAACACAGGTTATCTAGTAACCCACTGGTTATTACTAACAATGTAACTTGTCTTAAACATAATTTTATATTTTTCACTGATTTGTTTTTTATTTTTATTATTTCTGTTTACGACAATCACCGGGGAAAAATAGACTGATCACGTGGACTTGCAATTGGCACCAAATATATCAGCTAGGCGGAGCAATCCACAGAATCGGTTACAAATGTTAGAATAGAAGTCTTTCGTAAAAATATTCGCCAAACTGAAAATTCTTTCGCAAATATTTTTTAATATTCGCAATTGCCGAACTTGGCGAACGACAGCGCGAGCCCTGCACACTCAAACACACTCACTCACACTCAAACACACTCATTCATACGCGCACTCACTTATTCACAAACTCGCACTCACTAGGTCTGAAGTATGTGTTTAATAATTAAATAATTGCATAAGACACGGTAACACACCTAACAATAATTTCGTTTCATTTATACTTATTTCTTTTGCTTATTTCCAGTTAAGGTTCAAGCACACTGTCCTGGGCACACACCTCAGTTATCTGGGTTGTCCGTACAGGACAGTGGGCTAGTTGTTAATTGTTAGTGGTTAGTGAGAGAGAAGAAGGTGTAGTGGTCTTGCACCTACCCATTGAATTGTTAAATTCACTCTGGGTGGGAGCCGGTACCGGGATGTGAACCCAGTACCTGCCAGCTGTAAGTCTGATGGCTTGACCACAATATACCACTGAGGTTGGCAACACACACTGATACACTGATACAAACATATATATCACAAGACTATTCTCTGTTCACTATAATGTTATGTTCTTAGGTTTATTTATTTGTTTTCTCAACATTATTCCCACAGATTTCCAGATTTTTGCGTCAATTTTAATTCAGCGTCCAGTTAGACTGAAGAGCAAGCCTCTTATAAGCAATGTTCCCATGTCTCATAAAGCCTGGGTTAAGATGCCCAAGGAAAAAAAGGAGGAACTACGGAAGAGATTTGTTGTAATTCATGACCGCATATTGCAGGTTATGAAGGATATGCCCAGTCAAATGTTTTGGATTCTTAGGTAGGACATTGTGTTGAACGTATTGTCTTCCCATGCCCTGTATACCAAAACCACACACACAGTTCCCAGTCAAATGTTTTGGATTCTTAGGTAGGACTTTGTGTTGAACGTATTGTCTTCCCATGCCCTGTATACCAAAACCACACACATAGTTCCCAGTCAAATGTTTTGGATTCTTAGGTAGGACTTTGTGATGAACATACTGTGTTTCTGTGCCCAATATTTGAAAATCACACGTATATAGTCTACTATAGGCATTTTCAATAGATAACATTTTTATGAAATATGATTCAACTTCCCATGTTAGTATCTGATCAAACGTAAGTGAGGTCAGATACGTACGTTTGAACAGATATTATATGTATGATTCTACTTCCCATGTTAGTATCTGATCAAACGTAAGTGAGGTCAGATACGTACGTTTGATCAGATACTATTGAAAGTTCACAAATTTTGTAAAAGCGATATCTAGCGAAAATGATTGATATTTTATTTATTACCTACCTCAAATAATATAAAATCTGAAAATTATTTTCAGTACAACTTAACAAGACATAAAAAAAAGTTAACTTTGTTTTATTAACGACGCCACTAGAGCACATTGATTTTTTATCTTATCATCAGTTATTGAATGCCAAACATATTGTCATTCTGACACTGTTTGGTATTTTTTTAGAGGAAACCTGCTGTCACTACTCTTTTACGATAGGCGGCAAAGGATTTTTTATTTGTGCTTCCCACAGGCAGGATAGCACAAACCATGGCCTTTGTTATGGATCACTGGTCAGTGCAAGTAGTTTACACCTACCCATTGATCCTTGCTGAGCACTCAGGGTTTGGAGTCGGTATCTGGATAAAAAATCCCATGCCTCAAATGAGATCCACACCCAGTACCTACCAGCCTGTAGACTGATGACTTAACCACTGTGCCACCAAGACTGGTAAAGACATACAAAATGCACACAGCTTAAATTAGGGAAGATGACATCACTTGCTGAACTGGCATCATTTAGAAACAAATATACAGCTGGTGGTACATATGAAATCTGTATAAGACGAACAGGATCAAAAGCTTGTTAATTTGGTCAACATTTGTCTTGACTTTAAACGATATATTTAACAAGACATTTTGAGTTGTTTAGTCTGTCAAAATTCTTGTCGACTTGAGCTATTATTTTGGCCAACATTTGTGTTAACTTAAAAGAGTATCATAAAAAGAGCCAAGATTTGGCTAATATTGGTGTTGACTTCAATGATATAGTGTCATGTGCCTTCTGCCAACATTCTTGTTAACCTAGAATCTTGCATTTGGCAACATTTTGTGTTGATTTGAACTATACATTGGACGAAATCCTTGTTGATCAGAATGAAGTAATTTTAATATAAAACTTTTGAAAAAGAAAAATTCATGTGTTTTTGCAACCAAATAGGGTGGATATCCATACATATGTCCAATATCCTACCTGATATATTACTTAATACACGTCGCACCTGTCTAGTTATTGTGCTGTTTGTAGTAACTCAAAACAGATTGCATTAAACACTATGGATAAAATATTTATTATGCAGTTTTAATTTCTAAGGAGACTGCATTAGTGAGATCAATTCAGGACTGTCTCTCAATTTGTCTCAAGAGTTTGATTTGTTTTTAAACCGACAGCTGCATTTTTAGAATAATTCTAGACCGCATTCTGCTCAACTTTACATCTAATTATTAAACCAGTCACAGGAAAACATTAGAATAATTACAAAACATATCAATTTAGGCCTAGATGTTTATGGGGTTGGGTATGTAAGGTAAATATTTTAGGTAAGAAAATAAATATTAAAATAACTGACCTGTCAACTCTCATTTTTTTGCCATGAGGGTCACATAATTTGGTTTAAAAGTCACACTTTCATGTTCAAGATGTTAATTTTAGCTAAATGTTTGAACTTTAGTATATTCTAGGTGTTCTCATCTGTTATTAATCCACACATTGATAGGATTGTTTGAATAGTGTGTTCATTACATTGTGAAATGAACACTCAAGGATACTTATCAAACAACTACATGTGGTGTCAGAACATCTACAAAATATTGATCATAAAAGTCCTTTGTGAAACTTCGATCATAAAAGTCATTTGTGAAATGTCATTTGTGAAATGTCAATCATAAAAGTCATTTGTGAAATGTCATTTGTGAAATGTCAATCATAAAAGTCATTTGTGAAATGTCGATCATAAAAGTCATTTGTGAAATGTCGATCATAAAAGTCATTTGTGAAACCTATTGCTACATGTACCAGAGACCTTACACATAAAAGAAACAGTCAAATTAATCGTATTCAGCAGAGGGAGCTTCACCACCACCCACCACCCTACCCCCTGCAGGAGGGGTATTGCCCTGAACCCGATCAGGTACGTGTAGCCCCTGGAGTCCAGCTTTAGGGTGAACCTGACTCTCTGAAAGAGGATTATATTGATGTGTTACACACCACACACCTCTCACAGTCATAGTATAACATAGTACAATACGACGAAATCACATAACTGGAAAAGTTCAAAACTCATTCATTACAATATTTTCCTACATTTTGAGTACATCTGACATCTTATCAAATGTAGAAAAAAGATTGTAATGAATCTGTTTAGAACATTGTTTGATTTGCAATTATTAGCTGCAATGCACTGTGCAATAGGCTACTTTGCAAATGTACTTACTAGGCAAGAAACCAAATGTTTGTTAATTTAGATTTGTTTTCTATTATCCGTACTAGATAATATGTATATGAAGAGTTGTGTCCCTTGAATTACAACAGGCCTATCAGATTAATTGTAACAACTGTTGAAATAGAGTAACTGTAGTGTAGATCATTGAATAATTTCTACTGTTGCAGTACAGTTTACCGAATACTGTTAAAACAGACTTGCAACATCATTTTCTTGTATCTTACATTGTGTTCAGTGTGTAGCAGGTTTCCTGTGAAGACTGCATGACAGAATCAGTACATGTCTGACATCCAATGTTCTCCAGATAGAGAGAACAAACTTCATATTTCAATAAAGGCCTGTTCTGTGTTATTTCTAAACATACATGTACCTACATAGTACAGTTCCGGTAATACCTACACAGTACAGTTCCGGTAATACCTACACAGTACAGTTCCGGTAATACCTGTTACAGTACAGTTCCTGTAACCCTTCATCAACTTTCACTTTCACTTTTGTTCTGTCCTCTTGCAACTTTTTTCAATCCAATTCTGTATCCCTGTCTTTGTGTTTATCAACTACAATGGCTGCCTTCTGTTCTTTGTATACTGATATGCTACTAACATCTTTGCCTGTAATTAACGTATCTGTACATTTATTTCACGTGTCAGTGTCACTTCACACTCCAAGCTTGCTTTCGTTATATGTGTCTCTAGCTACTTGAGTATTGTGTATGCATGTGTGACACCTCGTGTCACTCTACTGTTGGCTTGTCTTCACATACTCCAGCATTGCCTCTTTTAGACTAATTACAAACATCATTACTCACCTGTTTTCAAGGAATTGGTATTCAGAGAACTACTGCAGTTTAATTTATTTTGATATCATTGGACTCATTTGTCATGAACAGTAGTGGACTGTACTTCATAATACAAAGTCATAATACAAAAATACTATATCAGTAACAAAAATTAAAAATATATTGTCATCATTAAAATATTCTATGGTCCAATTTTTCTTGGGGGTTAACATTTGTTTATATACATGTAATACCCATTTTCAATTACATGTAAATGTGCTGACCCTAGTTTTTGAGTTAATATCTCTATTAATTTCACAGACAGAAAGTTAATTTTGAGTTACTACAAATACTAGGCTGACCTGACAAAAGTTTCAAGTAATGTGTAAATTAACAGAGAAAAGGTGTAATAACTAAACATATTTCCAAAGCCTAATGACTAGGGTTAGCACGTTTAATGGTTAAACTAATGATTGTTTACAGCACTTAAAACTTGTTTGATCTACTTACTTGTCCTATACATAAGTCATGTAGTGTTTTCTACTTAAGTCTGATGGTACATAGTTTTAGATCTAAGAGATAGTAAGAGAGAGAGGCTTGTTCTTTGGTCATAATTGGTGTCGTATTCGTATTAAAACTAATGTGAACTTGTTTGTGTTTTTTGTCTTGTTTCAAAGAAATCTGAAGGTGAGATTGCGAAATTACTTTTCCCGGCGATGGTGTCAGTAGTTGTGTTTATGTCTCAACACTCAAAGGGAGCATGAGGCAGCAGCCACTCTCAACTACACAATATGTTTTCTGATAATCAAATTCACAATCAACTTTTAATTTCCACCTTAAAGCATTATACTTGAGATTAAAGCCATTAGTGCCAGCTTTGTCTACTTTAAGACAACAAATACTGAATTAGATATTGTGATAACACTTTTAAAGAAAGACAGTTATTAGTCCAGCCATCAACATTGCTGCTAATTTGGTAGCATACATGTAAGCAACAATTTTATTTTCCATCTTTGTTCAATCTGGCGACTAAAACATTTCATATTATCTGTATAAAAAAAATAGAAATAAGCATCATCTTGCTCCTAGGTGGAAGAGTTAACATAGAGGGCTTTAGTTTATTTCTACATACAATTAGAGTAAACTTAATATCAGGTCCAGCAGTCTGGAGCCTGCTCCACACAGTCACAAGTATTTGCTTTTAGATTAAACATGTCAGTCACACACAGATTGCTTCACCTTCCACCAAATTAATTTCAAGCCTTGATTTTGTGTTAAGTTTTTGTATTAAACTCATGTTCCTCACAACCAATAAGATCTAGAAACATTTAGTGATAGCTGCACAGCATTAAATCCCAACTACAGTCTTCGCCATGAGTAAAATCAAGGCGAGCTGTAGATCACTCTCCTTAATTGAGCCAGGCGAGCAATTACTGTCCTTATTAAATATGTTTGTACAAATGTGCCATGTATTACTATATAACGCTACGTTATTGCTTGCTATTGTGCGTACAATTCTGAGACCTTTGTTCACGGTCTGATTTTTATACATAGTTCAGGTGAGTAATTACTTGAGAGTATGTTTTTCTAACTTCAATTTAATATTTAATAAAAATCATAGCTAACATTTAAGGTGATCGATATGCCGCTCGTCTTAAGTATTTGAGGCGTGTGCGGAGGAGAGCGCGAGCAATCGCTCGCCTTTAATGGCGAAGACTGAACTAGATTAATCAAGAATTTTACTTTTAAATAATTACTTCCTTCCTGTTTTTTTTAAACCTCAAACTATTGTGTGGTAGGCGAGATAATGTAGATGTTTGTGGGAATTTTTGTTGGTTTATATCAGTATTTTCTGTTAATATTTCCATTTCTTTGCAGATTGGTAGTTTATTTTTGAGTTGAGTAACAGAAAGAGAGGAAACCTGCTTCCACTACACGGACTGCTCCTACGAAAGAGCAACCAGAGATCTGGTAACAGGGCTAGCTCCGACACTCGCCTAATTCACCAATCGCAAATTTCACAAACAATTTGCTAAATTTATTTTGATTTGACGAAAACATTTCATGTAATAATTGTCATTTTGTTAAAAAAGGAAAGTAGATTTTGCAGATTTGAAGATAATTTGGCGAATGGTTTTGCTTACTCCCAAAGACAGGGCAGTACATACCACAACCATTGATGAACTGTAGTCATGGGATACTGGTTGAGACGGGGAACAAAAGTAGAAACCATCCACTAACTGATGATTAACTGATGTGAACTAGTGGTGTAGTTAATCAGAGTAAACTGTCTTTTCATTGATAGCAGACGTCTTCGTGGTGCAGCAGGTTTCTTCCATTCTGTAGACCTCGGTTTCTTAATTATCAATACTTTATTTACACTTGGGAACTTACACAACAGTATAGGAGGAATATACCATATACATTTAAAAAATGTGTTATATACATATGACAAGATGGGTGACAGTAACATCTAATATCTGTTAATGAAATAATGTGGTTCGGTGGCGTTAAACAAACATTCCTCTCTCATTGGCTTGTACTTTTTAAAAAACATTTCTAAATACATTTTATTATTCCATGAAAAACATTTACCGTACACATGTATATGTCAATACTCGAATTTGGCATAAACCTGGATATAGTCAAAAAAATATTCATAATACAATTACAGCAAAGGTAGATAATATACACAAATAAAAAATCCCAACTAAACAAAAACTGGAAAAACAAAACAAAAAAATAATTCATTGGTGCGTCATAATTGAATACCACATATAACCACAGAAATGCATTTTTCATGTCTTCGTCATCATCAAGGGTTGACTGATGCCCGATAATGTTAGCCACTTCGTGAAGATCTACTTTAAGAAAACACTTGCTGGCAGTGGTTGTTTAGTACACGTATTTGGTTTCTTGTATGTTTTTGTTGTGTTGATGCACTCTGTTTCTTCATGTATACACCTTTGTTTGACACCCCATATATATCCATTGGTTTTGTTTGTGCTTAGTGGGGTGATGCTAAACCATTCATTCATTCATTTACTTGTTCCTGCATAACTCAGAAATCAAAACTGTGTGTACAATTTAAACTGGACAGCATTAGATTTTGACCAGTTGTATAAAGGATATATGTTTTCCAAGAATATGTATTTTCTAAAATCAAGCAAAATAAAGTTGACCCAAAGATCACGCTTTTAAAATTGGTGCTGGGCATGAGTTTTAAAATAAAACATTTTAATAATGTTATTGCTGGGTAATCAGTTTGTCAGTCTTCTAAAACATTCCAGATGAGTGTAGAGGGGAGCATGACTAAAGTAAAAACAAATTTGTAATGAGTCGTATCACACTATCTGGTTATGATCGAGTAGCGCAACTATATTCTTCAGACCATATTTCACCATCAATTTACATTAGACGCCAAACAATGTATTGGGGTGTTAAACAAATGTTCCTTCCTTTTCTTTAGCAAATCAGGGTTCATACAGAACATGATGAGTTTTCCCTGGGAAGTCATGAAATTTGCTAAAGACAGTTTTTAACCTTGGGAAATCAAGCAAGTTTAAGATTTTGGAAAATATCAATTGGTTTCTAATGAATTTTTTCCTATTTAAATTATTGAAAATGCAAGAAGAGATGTACAAATCACTTAAAATATAATTATTATGTTGAAAATCCAAAAAGGATATGGAAAATGGAATTTGGTTGATTAAAACAAACCAATAATGTGTGAGCCCTGTCAGTGTTGTACTTGGTAACTCTCACCCTGTTTTTCTCTCTGTGCAGACCACTTGCTTTTTGCTGAGATTTTAGTTCAAAGGCCGATCACACGCAGCACCATGTATCTGCCGAGTCAGCTGACCGACAGAGATCTCGAGTACATGCAGCTAAATGCTCGCAGACACTTCGACAAAATCATGGTTATCCTCAAGACCATGCCCCGCTCCCTGTTGTTGGTCATCAGGTGAGGCACCAGTCCTACCATGGTTCATAGTTTATTGTTTACGCTGGTTCATAGTTTATTGTTTACAGTGGTTCATAGTTTACTGTTTACACTTATTCATAGTTTACTGTTTACACTTATAGTTTACTGTTTACACATTGACCTGTTGTTAGACATTAGGTGAGACACAAGTCCTATTGTCCTGTTTACAATGGTTCATAGTTTATTGTTTACATTGACTCATAGTTTACTGTTTAAAGTGGTTCATAGTTTACTGTTTACACTGACTCATAGTTCACTGTTTAAAGTGGTTCATAGTTTACTTTTTAAAGTGGTTCATAGTTTACTGTTTACACATTGACCTGTTGGCCATCAGGTGAGAAACCAGTCCTATCGTGGTTCATAGTTTACTGTTTACACTGGTTCATGGTTTACTGTTTAAAGTGGTTCATAGTTTACTGTTTACACTGACTCATAGTTTACTGTTTACACATTGACCTGTTGTTGGACATCAGGTGAGACACAAGTCCTACCATCATGATTCCAATGGTTCATAGTTTACTGTTTACACTGACTCATAGTTTACTATTTAAAGTGATTCATAGTTTACTTTTTTCAGTGATTCATAGTTTACTGTTTATACATTGACCTGATGTTGGTCATCAGATGAGACACCAGTCCTATCGTCTTGTTTACAATGGTTCATAGTTTATTGTTTACACTGACTCATAGTTTACTGTTTAAAGTGGTTCATAGTTTACTGTTTACACTGATTCATAGTTTACTGTTTACACATTGACCTGATGTTGGTCATCAGATGAGACACCAGTCCTATCGTCTTGTTTACAATGGTTCATAGTTTATTGTTTACACTGACTCATAGTTCACTGTTTAAAGTGGTTCATAGTTTACTGTTTACACATTGACCTGTTGGCCATCAGGTGAGAAACCAGTCCTATCGTGGTTCATTGTTTACTGTTTACACTGACTCATGGTTTACTGTTTACAGTGATTCATAGTTTACTGTTTACAGTGATTCATAGTTTACTGTTTACACATTGTCCTGTTGTTGGCCATCAGGTGAAACACAAATCCTACCATGGTTCATAGTTTACTGTTTACGCATTGATCTGTTGATATTATATACCATTTACAATGACTTGATTTACTATTCACAATGATGACACGGAATATTTACCATTCACACTGACATTGAGTATTTACCATTCACACTGACATTGAGTATTTACCATTCACACTGACATTGAGTATTTACCATTCACACTGACATTGAGGATTTACCATTCACACTGACATTGAGTATTTACCATTCACACTGACATTGAGGATTTACCATTCACACTGACATTGAGGATTTA
>JAECMU010215516.1:0-10533 GCA_016106625.1 Dracogyra subfuscus | reverse complement strand
GGAGTGTACGGCCCTGTAATGTGAAACACTGTTGACCATATTTATTTGAACATTGAGCCATGTTTACTGTGAGATGTTTTAGTCAAGCATATAAGCCCCTAATTGAAGAAACTTTAATCAAGATGTTTGCTATTTAGATTTTTTGTTATTAACACTCAACCTAACCTATCACCTCACTACATCCCTACCTCCACCTGATGGACTGATCTGAAAATTTCACATAACTTGAATATAACTGATATTTGATTGTTTGTTGGGAGATTCAGACAAGTCCATATCATGAGGTGGGGGAGGATATATGAGATTTCATTTCATTTCAACTTATTTTATTTTCATGCTTATATCCAATTAAGGTTCAAGCATGCTGTCCTGGGAACACACCTCAGCTATCTACGCTGTCTGTCTAAGACAGTGGGTTAGTTGTTAGTTGGTTATAGTTGTGAAATAGAAGAGGGTGTAGTGGCCTTACACCTACCCATTGTGCCCTTAGGAACTCGCTCTAGGTTGGAGCCGGTACTGGGATACGAACCCTGTACCTACAAGTCTGTAGTGTGATGGTTTAACCACTGCACCACCGAGGCCGGTTATATAAGAAGTCAAGTCGATGTATTAACAGAAATAATTACTCAACATTTACCTGCTATTTATTGTAAAATGTTCTAAAATGCCAAGTTTTTCTAGCACTCGGTTTGCAAAAATGGTTGGGGTCATGTGATTCGCTGGTGTTTCCATGAGTAACCGTGCAAAATTCTGTCCCTCTGCCTGTATCATCCCTTGTCGCCAGCCTTCCGTTGCACTTGCTCTGATTAAAACACAAATGGTCAAAATCACGGAGTGTCAAGTTAATAAATGAACATAACTTAAGATTCTCGACACTGAATCAACTGTAAATGAATATTTGAACTGGAATGTTATATGTAGGCTCGAATTTAAAAAATGGCTCCTGAATAATAACTGCCATAGCTGCACCATGAAGTTAAGTAGGTGATGCCTTTTACAGATGGCACTTTGTTTATCACTGGATAACAATTATTGCCATCAGATGAAGGAATAATTTTTGGTTTTTAATTTTGTATTTATTTCTTGCAAAAGTTACTTGTTTAACACTGCTGTTGCTTTAAACATTCCTGAGTGTGCTTTATTGTGAGATGGTTCTGACTAATACAATATTTCTCCGATTAAACTTACATATTAAATATATTTTCTTGTTTAGAATATCAGTATCTGTGTATTCAATGTGTTTCTGGTCATCTTAATATTTATATTCAAATAATCTTAATATTTGTCTTCAAATAATTTTGTACGTACGAAAAAACTATATTTTAGGAAATAAGATTACATTTAACCTAGTACAAATATTTGATATGAAAACAAAACAAAACGTTATGTCCTACAGTTACCCAAGCCTGTGACATAATCTACATCTACAGCATGTACTAACAACTATAGATGGACAGCAATATACTAGAGCTGGGCGGATATGAAATTTTAGATTTAGTATCAGTATTTCTAGGGTGATTTACCTCGGTATCGGTACGGTATTCGGTACTGACACGATACTGATATTGTGCGCTATTTTCGGTATACTCGGCTTTAAATGCATGCCTATGTTACAGCTCATACACTGATTTCACCTAAATTAAATTAAATTCCATACACAAGGCTCTCGTCTGATTTATAATACCAATCCATTTTGCATTCATCAGATATATTAAATAAAATGTATTTATTTTGAAGCGGGCAGCATAGCCCAGTGGTACAGTGCCCGCCTGATGCGCGGTCGGTCTAGAATCGATCCCCGTCAGCTAACCACTGGGGTTTTTCTCGACATAACCATATGTCCGACGCCGATATAACCGTAATTATAATGTGTTGAGTGTGTCGTTAAACAAACCAAAAAAACACCAAAAAAAACATATTTTGAAATTTGCTCAGTATGGTAAATCGGTACTGACATAATACCAATACCAAATGGTATATACGGTATACCACCCAGCTCTATAATATACACATGTATGTAGCTGTTTTCTAATCTGTACTCACGGATCGCTATGTATGTGGTCTGTGTAACATGACAGCCTAACGTGAGGTTTCCGCTTGTCTTTGTCCTTCAGCTCATCGTAAACAAACAAAGCAAGGTTGCTTCCCTCAGCGGCAGCTATTTCAGAAACAAAATGCATTTAAAAATACATACATAGAGATACTGTCATAAACCAATACAGGATATTTGTCTATGTTTTGTTTGATTGGTGAAATTTTAAATTTGGATATATATACAGTATACATGTACAGGTAGTTCTTAGTAAATTCCACCCACACAACTGAGCACTTTTACAAATAACTCTGTACATTCTTCGGGCAGGGGTGTGATGTAGCCCAGGGGAAAGGCACTTGCTCAGTGCACAGTCAGTGTGTGGGATCGATCCCCATTAAGCTATTTCTCATTCCAGCCAGTGCACCATGACTGGTATACCAAAAGCTTTGGTATGTACTACTCTGTCTGTGGGATGGTGCATATAAAAGATCTCTTGGTACTTATCGAAAGGAATAGCCCATGAAGTTGTGACAGAGGGTTTCCTCTTTCAATATCTGTGTGGTCCTTAACCATATGTCTGACGACATATAACTGTAGATAAAATATGTTGAGTAAAATAAAATATTTCTTTCTTTTTCTTTTGGCAGAAAATACTGTCCAATGTTACATCTTCCTTAGCTATGGCTGGTGGAAGACCTGTATTCCAATCCAAATTGAAATCATTGTCTGCCAACAATGATGCATACATGTAACAATAATCAAAATCAATGAAACCTTCCCAAAATATTTTAAATAATGTTGCCAGCATAGTAGGAAGGTCTCAAATGGAAGCAGATACAGCAAGCAAGGAAATGTTTTATTTAACAACACTCAACACATTTTATTTATGGTTATATGGCATCGGACATATGGTTAAGGATCACACAGATACTGAGAGAGGAAACCCACTGTTACCACTTCATGGGCTATTCTTTTCGATTAGCAGTAAGGGATCTTTTATATGCACCATCCCACAGAGAGGATAACACATACCACAGCCTTTGATATACCAGTCGTGATGCACTGTCTGGAGCAAGAAATAGCCTAATGGACCCACCTATGGGGATCGATCCCAGACTGATCGCACATCAAGCGAAGCTTAACCACTTGGCTACATCCTGCCCCCCGGGAAGCAGCAACAGAGATATGGCTGATGCTAAAGCTCAAGTAAACAGCTATACAGATTTATCCTGCAACCAGCGTTTTTGATGACTGATTATGATGATGGATAAAGTAGTCTCAGTGTATGCATAGAAGAAGTTTGTTTTGTTTAACGACACCACTGGAGCACGTTCATTAATTAATCATCGGCTACTGTATGTCAAGCATTTCGTAATTCTGACTGGTAGTCATTAGAGGAAACAATTTGATTTGATTTCCTCAGCTCTTACAAACAATATATCTCAAGAAGTTTCTTTTGTTTAACAACACAACTGGAGAAGATTTTTTAATTAATCATCGGCTATTGGATCTCAAACATTTGGAAACCTGCTACATTTTATTTAATGCAGCAATATGCACTTTCCCACAGACAGGAAAACACATACCATGGCCTATGTCCAGTTGTGGTGCACTGGTTGGAATGAGGGGAAAACAAATCAGTTGACTGAATCCACTGAGGTGGTTCGATCCTGCGACGCAAGCACCTCAAGCGATCACTTAACTGACTGAGCTAAATCCTGCCTCCTGTATGCATAGCTACATTACAAAATCAATCATTTGACCTCTAGGTCATCGTACAACGAAAATAAAATATAACAGAAATAATAGCTTTTCCCATTAATTTTTAGGGTCTGCAGAATCAAGATTATAACTAGTTAATGACGTTGAATATTGGCTTTATCCCATTCAGGATGAATGAGACATTTCACTCGGCAGTACCATTCTTATCTTTTCAGGATAAAGCCGATATCCGACGTCATTAGCTAGTTATTCTCTCATCCTCAGGTATATATGACAGAGATACAATATGTAGCCCATGAAGGAAAGCTACACATGTATTAAGAAATTTCTATCTTACATGGGATATCACATGCATGCATTTAACATGGCATCATTGGTACTATATGATGTCATATTAATGCGAGGTCGTGACGTGAAGTCATTAGACCTAGTTTTAAATTAATATTTTGTTATTAAAACCTGCATTATAAAAGCTCTCTTGTTAATTTGTAGTGTTCAATTTTATTTAACCCATGAAAACAACACACAGCAAATATGATAGTCTAGTTTATTTATGATAAAATGGTCAAATAAAAAAGTAACGTTTTCAGCCATCTTTGTTCCTGTAAAATTATGGTCTATTTAACGAACAAATGAGAGAAAAAGACTCCATCATATGCGGTCATGTGGGATAGAAAAAGTACACCTGAGGTGTGAAAATGTTCCACCCAGGGACTTGGCAAGCCTTGTTTCTGGGTGAAATTTCCACCACCTCGGGTGAGCTTTTTCTACCCCACATGATCACATTTGGTGAAGTCTTATATTCTCTATCTACACCCACCTTCTGGATGGCCACAGGGATCCACAGATACATCCAACTCATGCAAATCTCGCATTAATTTAACACCACCTGGTAAAAACAAAAATAATGAAAATACTGTACAACAAATTAAAACCACAATTCAGAAGATCTTCAAGGGTCTGTAACAATCCCCATATACTAGAACTGGCAGACATCTTTATATGTTAAAGTTATCAAGCCTGGCAAGCGATGTTTCATACTGGAAGATTTTGAAAAACCTTCAGGTGATAAAAACATTGTATTGACTTGCATTAACAATTATTAGTATATTTTATATGTTGTTGTGGTACAATTTGAAATTTAGGAATAAAAATAATAGGTAATAAAATATCCAAACCTCCGACAGCCGTTCGGACACTCTCTCGACTTTCGTCAATCTCCTCCAGCTCATTGTAGCCTTGACCTTGCTTCCCAAGACAGCTAAGAGCAATGGATGAGAACTCACTGTCCACTCCATGTAGTACTCTGGTGTTTCCAGCCTTCAGTTTCTTCCCAGCACTGTAACAACAGCAGTTGACAAGTGGTAAGAGACCAAATGTATAACCGACAGAATCTCATTATAGTATTATACTGACCGAGTGACTCTAGTGTTGAACTTCTCCAAATACCAGTGTAACAACAGACCAAGTGTATAACCAACAAAAATCTTATTTTAGTATTATACTGACTCTAGTGTTGAGCTTCTCCAAATACCAGTGTAGCAACAGACCAAGTGTATAACCAACAAAAATCTTATTTTAGTATTATACTGACTCTAGTGTTGAGCTTCTCCAAATACCAGTGTAGCAACAGACCAAGTGTATAACCAACACAAATCTTATTTTAGTATTATACTGACTGAAGTGTTGAGCTTCTCCAAATACCAGTGTAACAACAGACCAAGTGTATAACCAACAAAAATCTTATTTGAGTATTATACTGACTCTAGTGTTGAGCTTCTCCAAATACCAGTGTAGCAACAGACCAAGTGTATAACCAACACAAATCTTATTTTAGTATTATACTGACTCAAGTGTTGAGCTTCTCCAAATACCAGTGTAACAACAGACCAAGTGTATAACCAACAAAAATCTTATTTGAGTATTATACTGACTCAAGTGTTGAGCTTCTCCAAATACCAGTGTAACAACAGACCAAGTGTATAACCAACAAAAATCTTATTTTAGTATTATACTGACTCTAGTGTTGAGCTTCTCCAAATACCAGTGTAACAACAGACCAAGTGTATAACCAACAAAAATCTTATTTGAGTATTATACTGACTCTAGTGTTGAGCTTCTCCAAATACCAGTGTAGCCGTTCGGCTGTTCCAGAATTGTTTCACAGAGATAACCAAGTTAGCAATGAGACGTCATTAATTTTAAAACCACATATCTTTATTCAGAAATATAACACTGTTAAATACATGTACATTACTGATCAGATAACATTTCAAAGGTAATGTCCAGATTTTGCAGCCATTGTAAGATATTTCCGATTAACAGTCTTTTTGTGACTAAAATCACATTTTGAATACATTTTCTGGTTTAGAATACTATGTCTGTATAACCAATGTTTAGATTATCTAATGTGCTAATATCTGTAGCAATCATCATTCAAATATTTCCATAATAACACTAACACACCCACACACACCAGCGTGTATACAAAATTATTGGAAGATATCATCTGGTTTGGACTATAGCAAACAAAACAAACAAAAAAAGTGTTTATGCAGACAATGACATTCTAAACAAGAAAATGTCTAAAATATGTAATTTAAGTCATCAAAAAGGATTTTTGTTTTAGTTATAAGCATGTTACAATAGCGGCAAACTCTGTATAATACCTTTAATATTAAATGTATATATACATTTCTTGCCCACTGGACAGGGTTATCCAGCTTTTGCACAGTGCTAGAAAAACCTGTTTGACTCTAGGGCTAGATAAATCTGTCTGACCCAAGGGCTAGACGATTTCTACATACGTGCGACGTCATAAGTCATGTTTTACGATGACTGATATCACAACTCATGGTTTTCAAAATTTTGTTTACCATTTCACATTGTATCATTGTTTTAAAAATATTTTAAAAAATAATATTTTCAACTTTATATTTATTGGCAAGTTGTTACATTCATCTCTTCCCCTATGATTAAAATATTTACAAATCATTCTACAATAAACAAACCCTCATTTACAAAATTAATATATTGTTACTGACAGTAAATAGGCAAGAAAAAGAATCAATCACTGTTGTGAGGTATAGATAAGGCAATTCCATGCCTTGGGACAAAATGTAAACCTCGGTCCTCACAAAAAACATTTTGTTGTCCCTCGGATTGGAATTGCCTTATCTATACCTCACAACGGTGATAGATTCTATTAATATGTATAGACAGGTACAGAGTAAATGTATTTGAAGCAATTTAATATGGACTAAAAATACTCAGGATCTAAGTATTTTGTTTGCCATGCACCAATTTTTATCTATAAAACCTTCACATCAATGAACTATTAGGTGAGATGAGAAGCTTGCTGTAAAGAATGAGCAGGAAGCAGAGAGGTCTGAGAACTCACACTGCCAGAAGTTCAGCAAGTTTTCCACCAGTTCTGCTGTTTATACTCTGAGCGGCTGGAGTCAACACAAGAGGCTCACTTTCTGAAGCGGGTTCATACACACCCAGTACCAAACCTTTGTTCTGAAACATCAAAACAAAAATGGAATCCGGGCTCGAAACTCGCCGAAAAATATGGTGGCCCAAAAAATAATAAAGGATACTGGCAAATTATGGTAATGTAATAGAACGTATCTCACAGACCCCATTTTGTGTAGTTAATTTTACATTTTGTGTAGTTAATTTTTGTTTAATTATTTTACATGTCTAGTCCAAAATTATAAACTATGAGAAGTTAGGCTAAACAATATACAATCTTTTTTGTATCTGTATCATTAATATTCACACATACATGAAGAACTTTGTGTTAATAACAATTGTAAATACTTAATGAAAATTTTGATATGTATACATGTACCTAAATGATAATGTTTAATTTTGTATTGTAACTCTGTCACTTCATCCCTGTGGTTGGGACAGATAACCAATGTAAACAGGGGTTCTGTGAATAAATATTTAAAAGCGGGCAGCTTAGCCCAGTGGTACAGTGCCCGCCTGATGCGCGGTCGGTCTAGGATCGATCCCCGTCCGCTAACCACTGGGGATTTTTCTCGACATACCCATATGTCCGACGCCGATATAACCGTAATATAATGTGTTGAGTGCGTCGTTAAACAAAAAAAAAAAAAAAAAAAAATATTTAAAAAACAAAATAATAATTTAAAAATAAATTAAATAAATTATGGTAAGAGAACCACGAGCATGATTTTAATGTGGAATATAAATATTAATAGTGGCTCACGTGTTATAGCTTTAAAGAAGATCGCTCACATATTATTTGGGTGACTAACGCCATTATTTTTTTAACATTTCAGTCATCCAAATGGTACCCTGATCATATGTGGTGACCTGGCAACAGCCTGGTTCAAGTCCTCTTGAATATTTCAGACTGGCATATATGTATGTATAGATCTGTAGATTACTTGTTGATCTTATTTCAGTACGTACATGTACATCTGGAAAGACTGAACTAAGTAATTAAATGATGTAACTAAACTGGACATTCTTGGGACCCAAGTAAATAGTCCAATTTTAAGAGGTATCCGGTTTAGAGAGGTTCTTTTCTGCACAGATATTTAAGAAGGGACCATGAAATACATCCGTTTTTTGAGGGAATTCTGGTTTACAGAGGGTCCGGTTTTGAGGGAATTCCAGTTTACAGAGGGTCTGGTTTTGAGGGAAGTCCAGTTTACAAAGGGTTTGGTTTTGAGGAAATTCCGGTTAACAGAGGGTCCGGTTTTTAGAGGTTTCACTGTACATGTAAATGTATCCTCAGTACTTAGCGTTATGCTCGAGCCATCAGACTTGAGGTGGGTACTGGGTTCGTCTTCCACAGGCAGGTCTGTGGAAATGTTGGGATTTTTCATTCCAGTACCAGCTCCAATCCAGAGCGAGTGCACCGGGAACCTAGGTGGGGAGGTTTAATACCACATACACAAAAACTTGATGGTAAATACAAATATTATTTTATGCATGCGAGTACAATGTATATCAAATCTTTCATTCCCAATACATGTAGTTTGAGAGACATGTATGTATTGATCAGCGTTTCTGCCAGATAGAACAGGTGGTATGGGCAGGGGGAGGGGGGGCCCCCAGAAAGAATTTGGGTTAAATGTAGGGTTGGGTTAAAAAAAAATCATACAGTAATGATAAGTAATTAATGTTTTTAAAATTTTAGCTTAAAAAAAAAAAATCTGCTAAAAACTTGCGCCATACACGTTTTACCCTCTGGCAGAAACACTGCTGATGTAAACAACCATGTCCAGACTTTATTTATTTATTAATTTATCATTGTTGGATTTTTAAAAAGGTATATATTATGACATGCACTTAATGTCAATCACAATAAATGTCAATAAGTAAGAAACGGCCAGACCGTTTATCTTGATGAAAGAAAGAAATGCTTTATTTAACGATGCACTCAACACATTTTATTTACACAGGGGTTTCCCCAGGGCTGTTAGGCGTAGCGGCCCGCTATCCCTTGGTCAGTAAAGTAAGCGCTTTGACAGTGCGTAAGTGCCTTGCGTCAAAAGCCGCTACGCCTTGATTTCAAGTGCTTTAGAAAACAATGACCACAAGTACGTGCGTGCCAGTTGATTTACCGTGATTGCAACATAATCTCCAGCACACCTAATCACTACGATCGGTAATCAAACGTCCTCATTACCTAACAATGGACCGGTCGCTCAATCACATTATTGTGTTAATTGGTGTCTGGTAATTTTACCAGCCGTCTCCTGGGCCGCTAATCTGCCAGGAAGGAGCCTAAGTGTAACAGGATTCTCGTGCAGAGCAATCAAGCTTCAAGGCCGATCAAAGAAGATGCCACATGACAAAATAGACCGTACCATTTAACTGAATAAACGATAGGTGAAGCACTTTTTAAAAGTACATCTAAGTTGGCAATCAATTATTTCTATCCTAACACCCCTTCCCACAACTCCCACACTGAAAACATCCAAGGCTCGCGCTGTCGGTAGCCAAATTAACTATTGGCTAATTAAAAATTATATTTAACGTAAAAAAAGAAGAAAAAAAAAAGGCTACTAAAATTTGCAAGTGGATACAATTTTGGCTAAACCATTTTCTATCTTCTGATGTGAACAAACGGTTAGATAATCTATCCGACAGCTCAAACATAATAATAATACCAAATATTCAATTAGTGTAATAGCGATCTCCCGACGGGTAACGAGAAAATCCAGAATACAGCGTAGGCGTTATGATGTTTATTTTAATAATCATCGTTATTAATTTTAACGGCATGCATTCGACATGTATGATAGCAATGTGATGGTAGTTCAGTGTCTGGAAGATCTGTAACTTGTTATTTTAACTTTGTAAAGTCTTTGTAAAGTAATAAAAACAAACCGGCAATGCGTGTCAGTTTGAATACACATGCTAGTTCAGGGCCGAATGACGTGTAGGCTATCTCAAGAGCGGAGTTCAGACAGATCGAGCGAAAACAAAACGCTCGCTACACTGGTTTATGCGCTTCGCGTTAAACCAAATGGACACGACGGACAACAATCAAATAGTTTGCGTACGTTAGAAAGAACGTTCGTTGACTGAACTGAGGAAAGCTCTCGACGCAAATATACGTCACGCTTCAGAGTCAGCTGACACCCACGTGTCAAGAGGCTTCGATGCAGACGTTGAACAATACGATTATACAAAAGTAAATCTTGATGTAAATTTGTAGAAAAACTATAATTGTTTGCATCAATGAATATCATTTATTTCCTTTGTCTTTGTTAATTTTGTACTTATGG
>JAECMU010215508.1:1327-15696 GCA_016106625.1 Dracogyra subfuscus | reverse complement strand
CACAGATTCACAGCAAAGTGACCTGTGGGAATTTACAGAATCGCTGCAAGTTGTTACTGGTGTGGAACAAAATTGTCTGATAGCCAATTTGGTTTTAAACATCGGTCCCTTCCCCTTTTTTTTAAAATTATATTTTTATTTTTAATTTTTATTTTAAATCGGTGGCACATCGAAAAGTCAAATTGATCAAACTCATCCTCATCATATATAATGAATTCTTCCACAACTGACGCAAGTTGCACGTGAGTCAGTTATTTATTTTAAAAAGAATTGGTGTTTCACATTTATGACATGAAGCTGTTAATAACATGGTCAATATAAAAATAATGAACAGTGCTACATGTTGGATGAACTGCAAACGTAATTCTCGTTGAAATAAGTTTTACAAAATTGCCGATCCGTCGATCGGCAAATTTTTGGAAACATGTTTTTTCCCCCCAAGACCGCCGACCCGCCGAGCCAACCACCGAGCCGACCCGCCGATATTGCCAGTTTGGTTGCTTCGCGTACTGTAACTCTGCCTATTTTTTCTCGTGAATTTCTAATAAAGGCTATAGACACAACTATTTACAAAACGGTATTTATGAATTTACAAGGCAGTATATGCAGACCTGTCAACCTTTAGTAAAGAGAAAGCACGAGGTGTATGTTGAAAAAGCAGGTTTTGTCAAAAAGCAGGAGATTTTTTTAATTCACACAATTTGAATGAAGTTTTCTACTGGGATAAATGCAGCCATTGGGACTGAATACATGCTTCTTGTTTAGACAGCCTGCACCATCAGGTTGGATTCTTTTTTAGCAGGATTCCTGGCCTCCACCTCATTTTTCAGGCTGACTTTTGTCAATATTTTCCTGTGACTTGTATGATGGCCATTCTGCAGAACGCCACAGTTGCTCATATTTAGTCTTTACATGTTTGTTCTAACTGCACTGGAAGATTCACTGCACTACTCTAAGAAGAAACAGGAAGCAGAGTCGATCCCTACTACTCATTTTCTGGACTTTACTTTGTTTTATATTGATACCATCAAATATTATGGAGCTGGAGGTTGATTTTTATCTGTTACAATACTAACCATGACTACTGGACTATATCGTAGTGTGATACTCTACTTCAGACAGATCCAACTTCTCAAGATCTGTATTTCAGCACAGCACTACATTCCATATCTAATGACTGCAACCCATGTCGTCTCAAAAATGTGTGCACCATAACATTCTTAACAATGTCACAAATGTGGACATATAAATCGGATTTCAAAATTTTATGTCAAATTACTTTCTTTTTTAAAAATATTATTAAATAGTCTGATCCTCTCTTCTTTCTCTTATTATTTTTTTGACTGTCCTTCTAAAATGCTCCAAATTATATAAATATTCAGCAGAGCCATCAATTCCTGTTTATTTTTGGCTTTTTATTTTATTTTTAAAATTTCACTAATTGCTATTTTCAACTCGTAATACATTTGTGCTTACAACCAGTGTACCCAATCACTGTGTTTTCCAGACCACAATCTTTGTTTTGGAAACAAATTTCGATTCATATCCTAATATTTAGTGAATTTTGTTGTTGGTAAATGATCAAATCTAATTAATTTATCAAATTAGCTGTCATAATATTACTTACAGATTCACTTTATAAAGTGTTTTACCACTGGGTAGATGCAGGTTAAAATAACTTACTGAGACATCGTCCTCTGAGACAGGGGAGTAGTTTTTGGACGTTCATCCACAATAATCTTGGCACTAGGTTTATTCTTCGCTGATCGCTTTATTCTTTCATCTAGAAGACTTTGTTCCTTGTCATTCAACTGGAAAAGAAGAAAAAACCTAAATAAACAAATATAAAACAAGATGAAGTTAATATATACATGTAAGTATGTGATGTACAAATGTCTGTATGCTTACATTGTTAGAGATCTGTAACATTCGGATATGTTTGTAAACTGTTTTATTTTAATTCACATGAAAAATATATATCTGCATAGTGTAGAAAGTTAAAATTTATTTTGATTAATGACACCACTAAAGCACATATTAATTAATCATATAGGCTAATGGATGTCAAACGTTTGGTAATTCTAAGATGCAGTCTTCAAATTTTCTATTAGTTAACAAGGCATCTTTTATATTCTGTTTTCCATAGCAAGAACACCAAATACGACGACAGCCTTTGATATATTATACCAGTAATAAGGCACTGGTTGAAATGGGAAAGCACCCAATAGGTCCATCAAGAAGGTTTGATCCTATGACCCAATAACCTGACGTGAATGGTATAATATTTTATAGGATTACATTTTGTATCATGCTTCATTTTAAACTGTGAAAGTTAAAAAGTGAGACATTTTTCCCCCACAAATCTCCTGATATACTGTATAACTGGAAATGTTAAGAGGATTTTTATTTTCGTGGGTTTGAGGGTAAGTTATCAGCATCGAAAATATAAATTCTTGAAAATATTTGAAAAAATCAACAAATTCTATGTAAAATATTTATTGTGAAAACCATAACACACTGACAATTTACCAGAACATTTTATTTTCTGTCATGCGCAGTTCACCGGATACAACAAGAGAATAGTATAGTCAAGACAACAAGTTATATTTTTAAAAATGTTATTGTGTGAATTTCACTTTTTGTAGAATATAATGAAATATTTTTAAATTTCACATATTGTTTTTGTCAATATCTGTCCTTGATTGTTAATCACAAACTGCACAGTTACAAAAATAATAATAAATACACATTACAGATAACCATGTACTGCTCAGACTAAACATCAAACACTACACAGTCTGACTTAGAAAACATCTGACATTAATCGTAATTGGCTTTACACTACAGCAATGACTGACCCGTTGTCTTGCGAATAGCATATCGGGTATCACAGTGGCCAGTTAGGCTACAGCCAAGTGCTATATTGTTTAACTTTACACGTCGGTGGTATCGAACAACTGGCAGCCAAGGTGAAACTTTAATCAACAATAACAAGTATTCTTGCAACTAGACTCGCTAAAACTCGAAAAATTAAATCACTTTCAATTTGGATGTGGCAAACGACGAAAATAAGAAACCTTGAAATGTTTTTATACCCAAAACCATGAAAAATTAAGACCATGAAAATTTCCGGTTATACGGTAAAAGGCAAACATAAGAAGTAAAACTTTTTTTTAAAATGACACTGGAAAACTTTCTCTCAAATCCTTGTTTACTTACATTACCAATATACTTATAGGTATTTTCTCCTAGTATGAGGTATGCTGTGACAATAGTGTTGAGGGCTGCATTTCTGACAGAATTGTCTCGGTCACCAATTTGCTGAGCTATTGTCTTCAGTGCTTGTGCAGGCGTAGGCTGACATATTGTAATACCATACAATTCTATCAGAAAACCCAGTTCATCAAGGCATTCTGCAAGAACAAATCATAACATATATCAAGAATGAAAATATTATTAACGAACAGGGGTTCTAGAAAGTTCACTTGCCATGAGGCAATTCACTGGGCATACAGTAAATGAAAATAATTAACCTTTTAACGTACATTTTGCATACTAACATGCACAATATTTTCAACAGGTTAGAATAAAGTTACAACAATTAACAGCATTAATACCAGTGAATATTTTGTCACTTATAAATGAGTATATATTTATTTACTTATATCTCATACCCCTAGGCCACACACACCCCTTCCCACCAAAAAACCCACACCAAACAAACAAACAAAAAAACAAAAAAACAAAAACAAAACAACAACAACCTTTATTAGCAAAACTTCTCGTTTTTGAAGACCAATTTTTTGTTTGTTTCTATTGTTGGAATACATTCCTATCTGTTTACTGGCACAGTGTTTGTACACACATAACTTTTGTCTACATTAATCAACTGAAGTGCATTTTAATTCTCAAAAGACTTGAACTGGTCCCAAACATTACAAACATTGGTCACTTGCATTCCACTCAATTGTTTTCTTTCTCCAACAATTGTCAGTGATAGAAATGGTGAATATACATGTACTATTTGTGCCATTTTTCAAGTGGACCTGCTCAGGCATTGGTATTTTGTACATGATTAGTTAAAAAAAAAGGTTACTACTACCAGGATTGAAAATTGGCAGTCCCACCGTCGACCTTCATTGGCTAAAAATAATGAATGAATGTTTAAGGACATCCCAGCATGAAAAATACATTGGCTATTTTGGGTGTCAAACTATGGTAAATGCACCAAAAAAAAGTTGGTAATCAACATCAATATAAAAATTCAACAGTTGTAAAAATACAAATATCACAGTTGAATAATATTTAAAATTTACAATAAAAATGCAGTATCACGTTGGAACTGTAAAATAAGTTCTGGATGGAATCGAAAGGATTCCATCACTTTTCTTTGTCCAAATAAATATTTTCGAGTTACTGACAATTTTTTTTTTTTTTTTTTTTTTTTTTTTTTTGTTTAACGACGCACTCAACACATTTTTTAATTACGGTTATATCGGCGTCGGACATATGGTTATGTCGAGAAAAAACCCCAGTGGTCAGCTGACGGGGATCGATCCTAGACCGACCGCGCATCAGGCGGGCACTCTACCACTGGGCCATGCTGCCCGCTAGTTACTGACAAATGCTTAAACTTCACCAAAATGTGGCGCACCATCAGAAGATACTGACAGTGCTCACACTGAGATGGAGGATCTTTCTTCAAGATAAATTAATGGGTCAAGTAAGTATGACCGATGCAGGCATGACACAAGACTACCTCATCCTTCCTGCACTGTCTATAGGAGGACTGCCACTTTCCCAAGACTGATTTGATAACATGAAGCTTGTTCACAACTGCACCATCCCAATCATGTTGCCACATCGAAAAGATAAATTGGTTAATACTGTATTTAAAATTATGAGGCAAATCTAAAACAGTTGTGGCAGCTGAATCTGCCTTTTCATTACCCCTGATGCCAACAAAATACAACATCTTTATTGGCAATAGATAAAAGGTCACACTTTTGTACCACTGTCCCAATTAAGGGATGGTCCAGCTTCATATTGCGTAAAACTTGAAGACACGAAAGTGAGTTAGTAAAGACAATAAATTTGGATGCACTAGAAGCCTTTATTTCTTCCAAGGCTTTAATGACTGCCCAAACTTCAGCACTAAAAATCGATTCTGAGTCAGGAGCAGTCTCATAGAAAGTACTGTGTTTGATGGGAAAACTGTAGCACAAGCCACAGAATTCCCATCTCATATATACACAGGAATGCAATCACGGTATTTGTCTTGAATTTCTATGAAAAATTGCTTATATACACCAGCATCTGTATGATCTTTCATCAGATGTGCAAGATCAAACACTATTTTAGGTGGTGTAATACACCAAGGTGGTAAAACAAAATATGAAGGGGTTTCCAAAGTGTCAGTTAAATCAATGTTGGAAAGCGACAACTTTAAGGTGGTTTCAATACAGACTGTTACATAGAATTCTGGCTACTAATACTTTTCTTCATGTGATACATTATGTTGATTCAAACAAATGTTCGTTTTTGTAATAATGAACTGGAGACATTGCAACACCTTTTTTACGATTGCATTGAAATAAGAAACCTTTGGGAAGCAGTTAAAAAATGGATCTTTGAAAAAACTGGTCTTTGCAACCCACTAAGCAAAAATGTAGTTTTGTTTGGAATGACAGATGGTGATCTAAGATACGTAGTAAACTGGATAACTGTCAATATAAAATATTACATTTACAACATGAAAATACTTAAACAAAGTTTGCGCAAAAAGGCCATTGAAAATATCCTGAAAACTAAATTCCAAATAGAAAGACATAATTATTTAAAAAATTGCCAGTATTACAAATGTAATGAATATTGGGAGAAATGGCTAAATCTTTTTGCTTGAAAATTGGAGAATTAATTTTTTTTTTTTTTTAACAACGTACTAAACACATTATAATTACAGTTATATCGGCGTCGGACATATGGTTATGTCGAGAGAAACCCCAGTGTTTAGCTGACGGGAATCGATCCTAGACCGACCGCGCATCAGGTGGGCACTGTACCACTGGGCTATGCTGCCCGCTGGAGAATTAATTGATACCACTTTCTTCAATCTCATCACTGCACATTTTATTAACCTAAAGGAAAATCTGAGCTTGCATGGATATACGAAAACTTCAGTAGAACCAGAAAACAAATCCTAATCTACAATACGAGCAAATAATAGATGCCTCTTTCTCTCTTTTAAAGTTTCTGTTTATCTCTCCTATTTCCCCCCCATTCATTTCATCTTTCCATTCTCTCTCCCCTGTCCCCCTCAGATCAAAACCATTATTGTATTCATATTTATGTATTGTTTTTAAACAAATTCAAATGCATGTAACCAGAAGTTGTTTCAGTAGTGTATATAACATTGTAAAATGATGAACACTTTTAAACATTGTAATTTAAAATGATCAATTTAGTTATCTATTTAACAAGAATGGAAAGAAATATTTAAATATAATGATTTAATGTATTAATGTAATTGATTAATAAATTTTAATTAATATATTTTCTATATTGAAATCAACTTTCATAATATAAGATGTATGAATGTACATATTGTGTATGTGTATGTGTGTGTATGAATATATACATGTACTTTTGTAAGGCAATGATTCAAGGCTCCCCAACCTTGACACTGTCAACTGATCTGGGGGCAATAATAATAAAATTAAAAAATTAAAAAATGTTGGAAAGCAAAGACTAAATGTACGAATAGCATTTGGCCTTTCATCAAACAACTTCATATATTTGTTATCAAACAGCAAATCATGTGTTGGAAATTTTGGTAATGACTGAATCTTGGTGGCATACTGCAGAAAACGTTTTGCACGTCTAGCACTTAAAGGCGCACAATCACGGATTTAGTGGGCCTTATTTATCTAAATCTGGATTATAAATGGAAATTGCATTCATTTGGAATACCAAACCCTGTTACTCTGTGATCCAAAACATTTTATTTGAACTACGATCGAGGAAATTCCATAACACGCTTAATTTTTAAAAGTTAGAGCTCTTCATGTTTATATGTTAAAAAATTACGGGTAATAGATTCGTAGTAATGTGGCTATATATACGACAACCGTATAATGTATTTTTGAATTTTATATAAACGATCACCGTGTATAGTGACTTGGCAAACGGAGGCCGGCTATACACATGGCAAATAATGAAAACAATTATTATTAATTTCGTAACGAAAATTATTGCGAATGCACTGAAATAAAATAATAAACATTCACCATTTATTATTATTACTACTACTATTATTATTATGATTATTATTAAATTATTTTGTCTGGTTCGCAAAGTGGTCATTCGGTTTAAGGTATAGCGTAAAAAAAAGAAGAAAGTGTACTGTCGCATGTTTTGTCGTCCAAAGGTAATTGGTTTTGATTAGTCGAATGAAAGGTCAGCTGGACATGAACTCCAACGGGCTGCTGTTAGATCCATATGTAATAGTGGAGCTAATTATTAATTAGAATGAAATATTACTTAACCCAGTTGAATCCAGTTCTACGTGCAGGGACAAGTTCATCCTTTCGTTTGTGCATGTGTGCATGCATGTTAATCTTGCATTTGTACAGCCAAAACTCTACCAGATAAAACACTGCACTCTCCACCCCAAAAAGGTATAGTTGGCTAATAATAATAATAATAATAATTGTGTATTATTATTAATATTATCTTTTTATTATTAGTATCTATTTTGATAGTTCTGTACGGCAATATTACGCTATTCATATGTCTATGGAAAATGTACACAAAAGGGTCCGCTAAATCCATGTACCCCTCCCCTCCCCTGTCCTGTCCAGAAAACGCTCTGTTCGTACAGTACTTAGTATGTATTCCTCCTGTTCCTGATAGTTCAGTAATATGGATGAAACAAATACTTAGTTACCGCCTATATACATGTTTGCTGTGAATATAGCCAGCCCTCGTTACCGGAGGTTCTATGCACGGCCTTCGTATATATAGTCACATCGTATATATACATCGTCTAGTTAAGCATATTCTTTAAAAATGTAAAATTTCCTATCCCAAGTCAGCTGTTATGGCATATTTTGTATAATAATGAATTTTACAAGGTGGAAAATGAAGGTGTTCGTGATCCAGATGTTTAGAGTTTTTCGCGTACGACTAACGATAAATTTATCTATATATGCAAAGGCCTAACTAGTCAAAATTGTCGACGTTTAAAATGAGTCTGTTGCTAAAATAAACTAATGTATAAGCTTATTAACATTCAGTACATGTTTTTATTATTTTTAATAACGTATTTTCATTATTGTAGTTTTTTCTATTTACCCTACGTCGCATAGGACGGTCATGCGTTCTGGTAACACGAGCTTGGTAAATTGTTTTGGCAGTGTGGTTATTCGGGGAATGCCCGCCATGTGACTTAAAATAATATGTCACACCTCTGCTCTTCAAATAGCCGTTATTTTTCTCAGAATTATGGACCGTACCCATAATTCAATTATTTTTATAAAATATCAGTAATAAGTGTGATATGGTGGTTATGTAAATGGTCCAATAAAGTACTTTTAGGTAAAAATCAAATGTATATATTGTCATACAATTCCTTGTTAGGTCAATAATTAGGTCAACCATCTGTGACATAGTGCGTTTAAACATGGTTCGTGTGCATCAACGTACAAGTTCTTTACAGGAGATGTCTCTAACTGCACCAAGACAAAGCTGAAGTCACTAGCATCTGCAAGTAAGACTTGTGTGCCGACCCATACACCATGCATCCATAATCTAGTTCTGACCTCACGAGATCTATACAGATGGAGCATAACCTTTTGGTCTGCTCCCCATTCCTTTCACCAAAAAATATTGAGAGCCTTTAAGACCTTCTTTTTAACATATTTAAAATGACGCACAAAAGATAGCTTCCTGTCAAATAGAACCCCCAGAAATTTAGTCTCCTTTACAACTTGAATTGGATTTTTGTCCAAAAACAACTGTGGATCTATTAACCCTTTCAGACTCGTTAACTCATTGTGTTCAAAGTGCCCCATGAATTGATATATTTGAGAGTTAAACAAAGGATACATTTACAGATGTTTGTTGGATGATAACTTATTTATTATTCATAGTAGCAGACTGGTTCAAGCATATTTGTAAATGTAAATCAACTGTCTATGAGAATGAGCTCTTTATTATACACATATAGAGATATATTAAACAAAATCACTGGTTATAAAAACATACCAAATTTCCATGAAAATGTGTAAATGAATAACCATTTAGAAAATCTTTCCGACCACGTGCAAATATCGAAAGTGGTATGTCATCTCGAATTAGTGATAGTATTTCAGCTAGTGGAATTCCATCGGAATTATCACTGTTTCACTACGATAAAACATCACTATCACGGTCATTTTCCGTGAAGGTCGTATTATAGAAAATGGATGTCGCCATTGTAGTTAACAGAACACTTATACCAAATAGGCTAAAAAATTCCGAACAAATTAGCACATTCTCAAGGCAAACCATTTAACACTTCTACAGGATGTTGTTGTTAGCACTGGCTCTATTGCACATGTCAACCTGTGACAAATTTGGTGGTAAATACAGACTGAAAACACACACGTGATTTCCTGTTTTGTAGTCTGAACAGTGATTTTATTTTAACAGGATTTCCCGTTCCATTGTCTGAAAGGGTTAAGTGGAGAACTCTTTTCTGGCAGATATGCATACAAACCATTTTTGCCTTTGAGAATCGAAAGCCATTATCAGTTGCACATTGATGAAGTTTATTCAAACAAACCTGCAACTTACGTTCAATGATACTCATATTGGACAATCTATAGCAAATCTAAAAATCATCGACATATAACAAAACCACACCAGGTGTTAAACAATGTGGTATCGTAAGCTACCTCCAAATAAAAAAAACACTGAAACCATGTGCTAATTATGGATGAAAGATTCTCTTTTTTTTGTTTAACGACACACTCAACAAATTATTATTACGGTTATATCGGCGTCGGACATAAGGTTATGTCGAGAAAAACCCCAGTGGTTAGCTGACGGGGATCGAGCCTAGACCGACCGCGCATCAGGCGGGCACTGTACCTATGGGCTATGCTGCCCGCCGAAAGATTCTCTACAAAAGGTTTCAAATCTAGCAAGATGATCAACCGTGCTACGTCTAGATCTGAATGCACATTGCACGTTAGTAAGCAATTTGTGGGATTCAAGATACCAGAAGAGTCTACAACTGATTATTTGTTCAATGGTTTTACAAATGCAACTTGTCAAAGCAACAGGGTGATAACTAGTAGGATTGGTTGGATCCTTACCAGGCTTGGGAATAGGAATGATAATTGCTTTCCTCCAATCAGAAGTAAAGTCACAAAAAATGCAGATTTTATTTAAAATATTCGAAAGAACCATCAATTGATGATTCAGGTAAATAACTGATAATGAATTTCATCTGGCCCTACTGTAGTATCATGGGCTCTACGAAGAGCATCCTGCAATTCCTCCACGGAGAAACGCCTGTTGTACACTTCAGCATTTTCAGATGAAAAATTAATGGACTGCTTTTCAGCTTTAGTTCTATCAGATGTAAAAGCATCTGTATTGAAAGCAGAAGATGAGATATGAGAAATGTTGTCTGCCAAGGCACGATGAGACGTGACATCCATATCATTAACAGATTCTTTACCTTTGATTTTACGGATCCTATTCCAGACAGATTTCACTGACGTTTGTGAATTCAACTTGAAGACAAAAGTTCTCCAAGATGATTTCTTACTTTGTCTAATCTCTCTTAGAGCATCCAGGTTATCCCCAGTAGGTTCACGTTTGAACCTCTCAAGGAGCCTGTTTCGCTCATTGAATGCATTCTTGCATGTATCATTACCATTATTGGCTAAGGGCAACTAACAATTTTACAAAGGTGGACAACCAAATTTAGTGTCTGGCCAATATGGTTAAAACAGTTAAAAAAAACCCACTAAAACAACCCGCACTGAAAGTGAATCGAATGTGACAAAACACACTGCATCTGGCAGCAGAAGACATATACTAAAAGGCAAAAGTTATTGTGACATGGATTGTTTGGAGTAATAAATTTGCGAATGGATTTATGGATGTAAACTAGAGAAGAAATAGCTCAGAGAAATGCAACCAATCAGTTGTTGCAGCAATTGCACGCTTTGTACAAGAAACATAGAATATTGAGGGAAACTCCTGTCTAGTGTTCACCATAAACAGGCCAGACCTCGCAGTGTGACATTGCACGTCAATTCAACATCCACAGAAACACCATATGGCACCTATGGCAACGATATCAACAGAACAACCAAGTCAGGGACCGTCCCAACAGCGGCCGAGCACCTGTGACAACCCCTCACCAAGACACATGGATCCTAACCACACATCTGTGAAACAGGCATTCCCTGGAACTTTTTCTAGCATTTAGTAGCCTCAATGAGACAATGGTGCCAGGCCTGTATCAATGCTCAAGGTGGATACTGACTGTGTGAACTTTGTTCTAGACCTCTTCTAGTGATGTGGCTCATTTGCATATGGCAGGTGTGCCCTTTTCATGGACTATTGCTCGTTTCCATACCTTAAGACATTTCTCTTTCCATATTATAATATTTTATACACAGCAGTAAAAACTTATCATCAGTTATTTTTGTCTTTTGTGTGTCACAATAACTCTCGACTTTTAAGTGGGGTTTTTGTGGTTGTATTTTACGTTTTGGGCACTACCGGACAATTCACCAGTTGCCCCATTTATGTTTCAATGTCCTACCTATTTATAATCAACCAGTTTCTCCTTGAATGTTAAAAATATATGTATCATATGTTTGTGCTTGTATCATAATAAAATATATTCAATGCATGCTTGTGTTGTTTTCATTTATACTTTAGTGTGTGTTGTTTAAAACTGATTAGTTTAGAACATTCTCTATATTTGACAGAGCTAGACTCAGCTTTGGACCGAATATTTCTAAAAATAATCCTCAGATTAATTTACTGAAGCATGCACAGGTCTACTTTTAGCCTCTGTGCATGTACTGCATTACGTCTGAGACAATGCAAATCAAGCTGCAAACCTTGGCTGTTCTAGCATTTTGTCTTTACCCCTGTATTATAAATGAGATTTAATCTGTATAATTTAAAGGTCATTTGTAAAAAAAAATATGTATTTTTAATTTTTATTTATACTGGATTTCTTTTTCGAAAAATATTATTTGAGATTGTATGGGTTTAAAACTTAATAAATAGTTTTTTTTACAAATTTTAACTTTATTCATTATGAAGTTACATGCAAACAGACTACGTATGTCATGCACATGGTTATTATTTGACAAAGAACATTAGAGTTTTGATTTTGGCTGTACAATTAACTTTCAATGTGATAATTGGAGGGCTAGTTGAATTTGAGAAGGGTCAGTAAGATTGTTCTTTGACTGACCCTGCTAGCGACCCTGGTTTTCATGTTAATTTTCAACCCTGTACTACTACTACTAATTTGTTTAGTAGTCTTGATTTTAAAGTCTGTCAAGGATATATTACCAGTCATTGATATCGGTCCTACAGTTGTATCAATCCACTGCCACATTTGTCAAAGCCGCCAACTTGGTCACAAGATTAACAGTTGTTAACAATAATACCATTCTTGGTGAGGAAAGCTATCAAAGTATTACACTCAAATTAAAAATAATGACCCAGATTTTGCAAATGGTTACAATCATTCTTCTGTCTCAGTGAAAGTGTTGTTGCAATCAACACCAGTGTGTACTGAGCCCTATTGGATTGTGTCCCCGATTCTGGCAGTGTTTAAAGGAGGACAAATGTGAAATAAAAACTGCTGTGAAATAGCATTAAAATGTTTTTTTAAATCTATAAATGTATGTATTGTTGAATGTTTAATATACAGTCAAACCTGCCTTCACGGCCACCTCCATATGGCGGCCACCTTTCCACAATTGTTTTTTAGTGCAAGTTAAAAAGAAATGTCGGCAATCGTTAAAAAAAAAAAGTAAGATTTTTTGTTGATATAACCAATTGGCTTGATAAACAGCGGCCCTTCAAAGGTCGTCGGTCGCTTAGCTAAGAGTTAAATGCGGGTAATTAGCGGCTATCATTAGTCCCGTCTACAGAGGGGTGCTTGCCTGTGTGCGTTCATCAATCAATCAATCAATCAATGTTCAAGTGTTTTTAATGGTGTGATGTACTAGTCATCGGCGGTGGTCATTAAACGCAGTTGATAAGAGGGTATCTAGCCTAAAACAACTGGATGTCAACTCTAGAAGGAATTAAATACTGCTGCAGTTTATTTCTGATATTTCTTTTCAAAATGCCACCTAAACCCAGTAAGCCGAGCGTGTTAACGTTGGAACAGAGAGTAGAGGTCATTAAAAATCAGAGAAAGACAAATTGAGTGCTAGATTTATTGCTGAATATTTCAGGGTGGGTAGAACTCAGATTAGATTGATGGCATTTTAAAGAGAAAATCGGATGTGTTGACAGATTATGATAACAACCAGCCCTCTGACAGAAAAAGGCAGAGAAAACTTACAGACAATGAGAATATTAACATGTTGGTTTGAAAATGGTTTCAAGATGCCACTGCTCGTAGAATAAATGTCAGCAGTCCACTGATTAAGGAGAAGGTGTTAGCATTTGCTGAAGATTTTTTATCTTGTTTTTAATTACGTTTTTGCACATGTATATGGCTCCTTAATAGTTCTATTGCAACATACGTGTACTTGTTTTTAAAAAAAATGGATTTATATATGACCTGCATACAGCGGTCACGTCTCTATTGCGTCCACTTTTGTCATGTCCCACGAGTGGCCGCCATAGACAGGTTCGACTGTATATGTATCCAATAATTATAAAGGACTTAAAATATTTAAATGGTTTTAACCTTTTTTTGTTGTTGTGGTAATAAGAATATACCAGTTATAACCAGAGTCAGTAGAGTAACTGTTTAGTATAAACACATGTTCTGCCTCAACAGTGTCATCTATTATTAATTTTCTGGATGGTTCTGAATACTCATACTTTATATACATACAGAGCAGTTAAAATTCATAACTTTTATTCCTTTTTTAAATTATTTATTCAATTAAGTTAAATGTATAGAATTTGTTTGTGGTTTTTTCGCTGATGTGATCAAATATTTTTCTTTCTTTCAATTATCATGTTTTGATGTTTATCTTTATGCATTCATGATTCAAGATAAAAACATACAAATACTACCTTGATGATGATTATTTTAAAAACTATTTGGCAGATATCACCTTTTAAATGTCAGTTTATATAAATATATGTATGTATATATATAT
>JAECMU010215505.1:0-11210 GCA_016106625.1 Dracogyra subfuscus | reverse complement strand
TGATACATTAGTGGTTCAAAAACATAAGCTGCTTTTCACTTTTATTATATATATAATCAGTAATGAAAGTGAAAAGCAGTTTATGTTTTTGAACCACTAATGTATCACAGAACTGTAGTTCCAAGTTTTTTAGGATTAGGTAGGCCTAAGTCATTGTTACGAGAATTATATTCACATAACCAAATAATTGGTTACCAAAGTAATGCTCACGTGAACAGAGTTCAGTTGCACAAAATGTTGAAATATTGTCCCCTGTATGCTGTAGAACTAAATGCGTATGCTCACCATTTGAAACAGGTTCACCCATGATATAATTCACTGATAGGCTGTTTTGGTGAGGGACCTGGCCTGATGCTTATAGAACTTTTACAGTCTAAACTCAAGACTCAAGTAGTCTGAAACACTAATGTTCTGACCACATAACGTCATTAGAAAGTGAATCTGGACTCTTTAACAGTTTTATAAGCATGGGCCCTGTTTTGTGTCGAGGAACATTTTATTCAGTCTCGCATCGCGAATTGCTATGCAAGATTCAGAGATTGTGACACAATTCTAACAAGTATTGCATAATTTTGTGATCCATATATTTAACATAAAATTTCAAATGTTGTCCTTAACAACCAAGAACATGTTAAATATATCTGGGAATAGATATCCCCATACTGCCAAGGTTCCTTTTTGTGCCTAGCACAGTAGCAGTTTTTCTTTCTTGCTAAGTTTCTCCACTGATTAGGACCACTACTTATAGATGTCATATAGCTGTTCAGATAATCACCCGGCATTAGACATAATGGTAATGAGTAACAGCTGTTTGCAACTGGTTATGTTGTTTAAGGGCCGTGTAAAAATCCTATTCATGAAGTGAAAACTTATTGTGTCTACTGAGATATTTGATTAAACTTATATCAGTCATTCTTATAAATTAAAGTTTTAAACTGTTTCCATTTTATAATATACTCTGAAATAAAAATAAGTTTTGTAATCAAATTCAGTTGACTGATTATCCATCATTAAATTAACTTCTGCGATTCTATGGCATAGCAGATTACGATCATTCAAATTGTTAGAAAGTGTTACAATGACAAATTTATATTCCTTTAAATAAATATGTATAGACATGGCTTTTGAAACAAATTAACAAATTATAATGTAATTCGTAATACTCACCTGTCAAAATATCATAATCTTAATTACAAGACTTTATTATTTAGTGACCCAAATTTTAGTACCCATGAAAATATTGTTATATTTAAATCTGTTCAAGACTTTATAACTAATAGCAAATGTTTCGATAACTAACCATTCATTATTCCACCTCCCTTCCCTACTGTGACTAAATAATATCATATCAACTATCTATTTTTTCTTTCCTTTCTTCTCTCTCTCTTCCATTCTTCTCATCTTAGCTAATTTGAATTTATTTAAATTATTATACTATTTCTGTCATCTTGATGTATCAAACTTGTATTTATAAATGTAAGGAGAGGCCTTTATATAGGTTCTTGCCTGTTGGCCAATATCAAACCACAGTTTGATGGCAATAAATATTGTTTAAACCAAATTATTATCAAGATCAAAATGGCATATTGGATCCCTCCCACGAACATTGTTCATACAGTATGATGTGTTGGAATTTTGAAATTACCCCTAACTTAATCATGTTTTTGTTTTAAATACAAAGTTAAAGATAGGGGAGGGGGCTAGTGATTGCAGTACAGGTACCAAAAAATAATAAAAATATTTCCCAATAGCATGTGATGTTAATAAGATCACCGGTACATAATTTTATATCTAGATGGCAGTAATTAATGGCTTGTCTACAAACCAAATAAATATACTCCTGCCAATCAGGAATTGGGGATGGAGGCCTTTGAAAATATAGACCAATTAACTAAGAAAACACTGTTTTTCTAATTTCAAAACATAGGTTAATGAATGGACAAAACATGATACGGTTATTTCGACACTAACAATGGTGGTTTATTTTGTATTGTAAAATAATATATATAGGGCCTACAGTTTATTGCTGGCTTACTGAGATGAACATTGTTACAGATCTGTGTGCAGAAATCAGGTACATTTGTTTCTTCAGTTAACGCAAGATCATCGTCTAAATCATCTTAATTGGGCACGTGTACACACTCGTTGGATACAGTGACACTGGAAAAGCATTCTTTTTTCGGATGAATCCAGATTTTCTTTACAACGTGGTGATGACAGGGTGCACATCTACCGTAGGAGAAATGAATGCTATGCTGACTTGTGTTTTTGAAAGAGATTGTTTCAGGAGTGGGGTTCTGTCATGGTCTGGGCAGCCATTGCCCAAGGTTATCGTTCACCACTAGTCGTCACTGATGGCAATACTCAACATTACCGCGATGACATTCTCGCTTATCACGTCATTCCTGTGTTCCATAACAACGTCAACATCTCAATTTTTCTGCATAATAATACCACCTCTCATACAGCTAGAGACACTGTAAATTTTCTTAGGACAAATAACATTGATGACTGGCCCGCTAAAGTCTTGATTTCAACGTCATCTAGCATGTCTGGGATAGTCTGGACAGACGATTGAGGTGTTGTCCCAACCCACCAGCTAACGTCAACGAACTTCATCAAGCGCTCATTCAGGAATGGAACAATATTCCACAGGCAGAAATCAACACTTTAGTCAATTCTATGAGCCTGCGATGCACTGCAGTAGTCAATTCAAGAGGTGGTCATAAATGACTTCTTTTTTTTTAACCCCTACCGCACTTGGTCAAAATTTCTCCCAGTTTCTATTAACCTGTGGCCATGATTTTTGCACCAAACGATGCATAATGAAACACTTGTTAAACGCATATATAACAATTATTCTCCCGGTTTGTTTTCGTCAAATTATGTTCAAGCAAAGTTAGCAAAAGTTTCTTATTTTGTTCAGTATACTTGTTGATATTAACCAATAATGTGCATTATATATCGTTGAACTGGCCTCAGTGGCATCATGGTTAGACCATCGGTTAACAGGCTGGTAGGTGCTGGGTTCAGATCCCAGTCGAGGCATGGGATTTTTAATCCAAATACCGACTCCAAATCCTGAGTGAGTGCTCCGCAAGGCTCAATGGGTAGGTGTAAACCATTTGCACTGACCAGTGATCCATAACTTGTTCAACAAAGGCCATGGTTTGTGCTATCCTGCCTGTGGAAAGTACAAATAAAAGATCTCTTGCTGCTAATCAGAAAGAGTAACCCATGAGGTGGCGACAGCAGGTTTCCTCTCAAAATCTCTGTGGTCTTTAACCATATGTCTGACACCATATAACCGTAAATAAAATGTTTTGGGTGCGTTGAACATTTCTTTCTTTCTTTATATATAGTTGGATATGCACACCAGTCCAAACAACTTGCGCGAGCATTCGTTTAATAAACCACGCACATAAAATAATTTTGTATATTGATTGCTACTACATGTATATACAGTTTCCATACCTTGTGTAGCTAACAGAAGGAGCCTTTTAATCATATAATAAAATGTAAAACAGTATGTGCACGGTAGCTTCTATGCAAACATTTAATATTTGACTTGTATTTCTCTGTGCTTAACAAATTGGAAAATACTTGTTAAATAGACATGTTCAGAAATATACCAGTCAACCAGAACTCCTTTGCCTATTATATAATTTAATTTACAATTAATTAGAATAGTTTCCTTTAACAAATGATCAGAGTGTCCGATAGTTATGAAAAAATGGAATTTAATTAAAAAGTGGTTTCTGTAGCCTACACAAACTGATGTACCATTAAGAAGAAAGTTTATCCGAAATACCACATTTTCAATTGTCTGTACAGTGTTTCCAGGTTTTTCCACTCAACGACTTACTACATGGTTTCAGCCAACGAGACCACCATTTTAGATGATTGTACTACTCTAACCCTAGGACCAGTCTCAATACCTGACTACCTGTAATAAAATGTCTGGAATTTTGTTTTCGTAATCCATTTTCCCAGATCTGTTAAACAGGTGAGGTTTTTTTATATTGTTTTCTGTATAACCTTAATGGATGTCAATAAATGAATATGTTTTGTTTTCAGATTTGAACTATAGATGACATATTGGTGGCTTTTATTTGCTATATGTCAAGATGGCTTCCACCAGCACAGCATCCACACAGGAAGATCAAAAACCAGCCAATCCACAGGATCAAGAGTAAATGCATACCATTGTTGTTCTTTTTAATTTTTTAACATTGTTCTACTTAATATTAGTAGTACCGGTAGTAGTTGGGTGAGGGTTTTTTACTTACTCAGCCCTTGAAATTCGGACAGGTTTGCTACGACAGTTAAGTGCCATTGCAAATCAATTTTAAAGAAAAAATGACCGGTAATGCTGTCAAAATTATTCATATATGATCCACTGGTGTGATAATATTCTAAAACATAACATCTCAACTTTACTTTCTTAAGCTTCTATACTGGAATAAACCAATTTATATTAATTAAGGAAACTGAGCTACACATGATAATAAATTTATGCTTCTCTCTGGGATCTGTAATTGGACAGAGTTCAGAGAGAAATGCCTACAGACTTTTCACTACTCACAGATTTGTGATGGCAATGAAATGCTGTCGCAAATCAAATTTGCGATAGCTTTTGCGACGGCATTTGCCGCTGTTAATTTCGAGGGCTGCTTACTTCTTTTCATACACTACACACCTGTATGTTTATTGATCAATACAGTTAAAGCCCTCAAGACTGGAATTATCTCAAAAAGGGAATGATCTCATGGTCCTGTAATTTACACATTTGTTTACACTAAAGTATACCAATTGAAAATTTTACAAATGGCGGAACGAAGTGATGTTAGTGAAAATGGCTCCTTTGTCGACAGTGTCTATATTTTTATTTATTTTTGGTTTGTTTAACGACGCACTCAACACATTTTAATTACGGTTATATCGGCGTCGGACATATGGTTATGTCGAGAAAAAACCCCAGTGGTCAGCTGACGGGGATTGATCCTAGACCGACCGCGCATCAGGCAGGCACTGTACCACTGGGCCACGCTGCCCGCTCGACAGTGTCTTGGACTTGCCGGGTATCCATCACTTAAAACAATTATAGTAGTTATGGAGAAAGCAAAGGTGTCTTGCCATATCGGTTCAAGCCTCAAGTTGATAGTGACCATCCGGAGATATATACTTATAATGGTTGAGATCATATCGGACGAGTTGGAAAACGCAAAGAATTAACAATATATGCAACATGTACATTTATTTCAAACCATTTTTTAGAATATAATATATAATATAATATGAAAGACTGTTATTTTCAAGGGATGTAAAACACTAGCTGTGAGTATTATTGGAGACACTTAATCAATTTCAGTTATTTGATTATGCTCCAAATTATTTTGAGGCATGCAATTTTTCATTCTGTTTTATTCAAAAATTAAAATCTGATATATATGTATAATTTGACCTGGAATAATTAATTTCTTACTACATGTATTTTATTATTATTATTTTAATCATTCACTTTTAAGATTTTAATGCTGAACTCCTGGTTTTATGTTTAGTTTGCTCCTGAGGATGTCAACATTTAGTTGACGAAACGTTGAGCTTTTTAACTCGATATTTTTAATTGTGGTTTTTAGACAGAGACTTTATTTTATCATACTTTTAAGATTGGAAATGTTTGAAATTGATTTATTTGGTAAAATATGTTATTTTAATTTTATACAGGTCCCTTCCAACATTGGCCAAGCTTGGGAAAACAAATTCAGTTGTTGTGAATCCAAGACAGGTATGAACATATACAGGGTGTATACTACCAAATCATATCCCATAGACAACAATAGTAACATATGTGGCTAAAACTCCTACCTGCAGCAGATCAGATGAAATAAACACCACAGATACTACCGCCACTCACCCTCAAAGTGAAACAAAAAATTGGGGTCATGCAAGCTGCATATTTCAGAGATAACGGGTAGTATCCATGACTGTTAGTTCCACACAAAATTTGAGTAGTTTTTTTGTACAGGCACTTCATAAAGGTTGCAAGTGTGGGCGTATTTTGGCCGTGAGTCAACTCACACTGTTCCTACCGGCAGTACAACTGACGGCCAACCGGCAAGCTGTACAGAAGAACGAGTGCCTGTCCTTGCTGCATTGAATACAGTAAAATTCTGTCACCCATTTAGCCTGGAACTTGACAGTATAATGTAGGGCTTTTGTTTTGCCTCTTTCAGGCGTCAAATTTACATTTCTTGGCATAATGATGTCAGATGACGGATATGCTATTCTGCAAGCTTGCGTTCAGCTCCAATATCAGTGATGCTGTAACATGATGCTATCTCACATTGCATTATTTTGATCACCGCTGTCGCATAAAAATCTACCCAGCTTGTATGTTATAACATAACAGAATAACTATAAATAATTCAGACAAGGGACTTACGATGGCTACATGGCCATGTAGGAACCAGGTTATTTTTGTGATTTTCAGATAGGGAAAGTCATGAGAAATCATATTTTATTTTGTAAATCTTTTATTTCACTTGAGGTTTTTTACCTCAATATTTTCTGTTGGATGGTAGACAAATGTGAGATGAGAGGTGGCCGTGAGGCAGGTCGTCAAACCGTGAGACAGGTCCTCAAACCGTGAGACTCCTGGTCAAAATGGGAGAGTTGACACCTATGCATTACAGAACATGCTTGCCATCAATTTACAGAGTAAACTAATTTTCACAAAGAAGACTGCATCTAATCTGAAATGCTAAAAGATTACCTTTATGGTATAGGGTTGACAGCTTTTATAGATCTTTTTAGCTTTAATATTTTAATGGGCATCACTATGTACTCTGCATACAAATTTACTTCAGTGCACACTGAACCTCTGTGAGACCCAGGAATATCTGATAAAATGTTCCCTATATTATTAGTTTGAATTTTATACATTTTCAGAGAGGGAATCCAATATTGAAGTTTGTTCGAAATGTTCCGTGGGAGTTTGGAAACGTTGTTCCAGATTATGTGATGGGTAGTTGCACATGCGCACTGTATCTGAGGTGATTTGGTTGTAGTTCAATTATCTGATGTTTTGCATTCACAGAAATGCAATTATCCAGTGTTTTACACTCACAGCAAACAATTTTACAATAATTTACATACAGTTTGTATCAACACAATGTTTTAATGCATTATATTCACAGAAAAATAAAATTTTGTTTTGTTAAAATATGAACTGTGGTAGTTCATATTTTTACATACTACTGTTGCCTTAAATACAGGTTTTAAGGAAAGTTAAGAAATAAAACCCCAACCCCCAAACAAAACACTCACCCAAACCAACCATCCAACATCACAATTTTTTTTTTTTTAAACTTTGTATAAGAGATATTTAAATGTATTGAAAAATGTTCTCATAATTAAAATTAATGGAACAAACCACACTTACTGTATAAACTACCCACATTCAAAATATCTTCAGGTTGCTATTTATAGATGGGAAGGAAGGAATGTTTTATTTAATGAAGCACTGAACACATTTTAATTGCAATTAATGTTGAATCCCATTGGCTCGATCCCTGTCGGTGCTCAAGAAAAGGTTTGACCCATTGGTTAGTTCAACATATGTGAGAGAGTTCGTTTAATGTCAACATACCGGATAAGGCATACAACAAAGCAATACAATGAATCAAAAATTTGAGCATGAATATTTTTCAACAGATCAGACGTTTCAGCATACAAGATATGGATTAACGGCTCCTGCTTCTGACACGCAGTCAGGATGTGTTCAAATAGAAGGAGAAATTTTATTTCAATTACCGGTAGTGTTGAATTTTTCATGAGAAATTTCTATTTTCTGCTCACTTCTGAGTTTTGGTAGGTCCTTTCAGAAGAAGTGTTTACCTGCCTTCCATTTCTTAATCCTTTCAAGAGCAGGAATTAATGTAAGCCATCTACGTTGCACATGTTGGATGAACATACTGTCTTCAAGACCAAGCATTTCCAGTGTGAGACTAGGGTCTTCTCCCTGTCAAGTGTGGGTTTTAAACCAATGCATCGAATCTATAGCTAGTTCCTCACCACTTTCACCAAACACATTCAAATGTTTTCTGAAAGAGTTGTGTACTACATGAACTGGACAAGCCATGAAGTGACTTAGTCTGTCAGCTCATGGAGACATTGTGTTTTTTCTTCTTTATTAACATACTGCCATATGTCTTATTCACATTGGACCCTTCACTGTCCAATGACAATAGCTAGTCCTGTGGAATTTCAACTCCTTCCTCAGATAAAGTAAAGCTTGTCCAGCATCAGCCCCTTGGCATGTCCAAATAATAAACCTTTTATGAACATTGTACAAACGTCACCTTTGTCATTATCCCAAGACCGTAATGGTACATCACCCAGTTTTTCCCTTGTATATTTCCAGATTCATCATACTATATTGTGTATTTGACTTTCATATCTGTAATATTTTTGGTGAGTTCTTTTCTGAAATAAAGTCCCAACTCATTGGAGAACATGTAGGATATATTTGACCTACACATGGTAAAGTCATTTGAAACATAGCTTGAAACAATTCTGGTGTTCCATCACATGAACTGTAACTATATCCACTTGAAGCCACTTTGAATGCCCAAAGAATTTCTGCAGTAGGCACTTGCTCTGCATTTGACAATGTCTTGAAATGGACAGATTTTCCCACAATGTCAATGTCACTTCCACCCTGACTAGATGTACTGCAGTGGTGGAAATTAATGTCATTTCCACCCTGACTAGATGTACTGCAGTGGTGGAAATTAATGTCACTTCCACCCTGACTAGATGTACTGCAGTGGTGGAAATCAATGTCACCTACACTCTGACTAGATGTACTGCAGTGGTGGAAATTATCAAATATTTCCTCTGGCCTAGGGGACTAGTAGCTGAGGGAAGTTACTATCCTTAGGAAAATCCACAAGCCCACCACCCCCACTTCATTATTAATGCAGTTTGAGAAGACTAAATCTATATGAGAACTATACACAGCAATTAAAATAAGCGTAATATACAAAAACAAACAGTGTTTTCACAGGTTCAGTTCAAGTATCACATGCTACACCATCTTGGTCGTCATTCAGCAAATATCTTTGTTTTTTTAAGTTAAACCCCCCCTCCCCCAAGGCAGCAGCAAAGGGTGAAGTGTTTACAAAAAAATAATAGTAATTATAATATTAAATTAATTTAAGTCCTGAAACTCAGGAATTATTTTTACTGTTTCTGAATTATTTTATTCTGTCCTAATACACTCGGATGTCCACTGGTAAACTTGGAACTCTCCACTCGAGATGTTTCGAAGCAGCTAGTTAAAATCGGTCTATGCCAACATGATCTATTACAATGTGTTTAATTAAAGACTGTATTCATTACTGACGAAACAAACACAAAACCCCAACACACGCACACACACATATATACACACACGCACACACACATACACACACACACAAATAAAAACCCATTTTCCCTTCCGACATGCCTCATCTACATGTATAATCGGAATATTTTGGAATTCGCAAATAAAAACCAGAAAGTTATGATTCTGTTTGTAGTAAATATCCAAATTTATTGAGACTAAACGAAACAGTGATACTTTTAACTTTGTCAATCTGTCATGGCAATTTATTTTGATGAAATAATCAACAGTTCAACAAGTTTCATTGGCAACATAGTTTGACTGTCCACATCGTGAATCTGGGTCACAACTGCCCAGTATTACTCTCCCAGGGGACTAGCGTAATTTAAATTGTACTCGCCCCCATGGATTTCTACTTGCCTGGGGTGAGGGGGCGAGTGTTAGCTTCTATCTCTGTCAAGTCTCTTCAAGAGGAATCCAGCGTAGATCCATCATAATTTCACAAAATCTATCAATAATTATCTATTTCTCTTTATGTGTGTCAAATTTCAGAAAGGTAGTGATAGTAGGACAGTTTGATAAACAAGTAGGAAAAAGTAGGAGCCAAATGAAACAGTTGGGAAAAGTAGTGGAAAATAGGGACACTATATTTAGGACCACTATATGACCCATTACATAAATCTTGTTTTACTCTTGGTAGTACTAAATGCATTCATGCAAAACACAAAAGAAATCGAGGACTTTAATATGTCGCCACATGGATGTCATACGCAATTCTTTAGGTTACAACAAACTCAAGGCAATATATATGCCTAAAATAATCATGCTAATGTTAAGTACAAACATGGCCTCAACACATATCAGCTCAAAACCAGTTACCTTAAGTTTTAAAATAACTACAAGTGCATTTAAATCCCCCACTCTTCAGCAGCTGTGAATGACATTATTGCACCGAGAACAGACCCTATCGGAGGCCGGACTCAAGATAGGCGTGTTCGAAACCCTAGTGGTATATGGACACGTTAAAACAATTATTAAGCTAAGCTAAGCACCGAGGACAGACCCCCAACAAATCTGTTGTGCCCAAATTAGTGAGATATTTAATGCCTTGGGTACATTCCACAACTCTTTTATGATGTCACAGATGAACATGTGACATTGGAGTTGAAAACATACATTAACCATCTCCATTCCTGATAATAATTTTACTATTTATATAATTAAACTGACTACTAATAACATTTTATATGAAATTTATATTCCTTACTGAAACTTGTGACAGTGAAATTAGTTCACTAGGGACATAAATCTGATAACTGATAAATTGTTCATTATCATCTATATAATAACATGTATGTTTTATCTGTTCTTTTCACAGCTTACGGTACCATCAGCTAAACCCAAACTACATCCATGAGAGATTGAAATTGTTGGGGAAAAGCTTTGATGTTCGAATCCTTCTAGTACAGGTTGATATTGTAAGTAATTGTTTCAGTATCTCCATATTTGTTACAAACATGCCTGGGTAACAAGGGGGGTCTGTTGAGCATACTAAAAGACTGCAATCCTTTCTGGTGTAGATAGCTGGCAATGTCGAAGAGGTAATTGTAAAAAAAAAGTCTTGTGTACAGAAATTCTACATCATTATTTGAAAAATGGGAAATGGTATTCCTTGATGAATTGATTTAAAAAAAAATGGTCTGTGGTAAAAAAATAGGCAAAATGTTTCAATCTGTCACTGAGATTACTGAGATAGAGATAAAGAGAGAGCGAGATGGAGAGAGAGATAAAGTGAGAGCGAGATGGAGAGAGAGAGATA
>JAECMU010215454.1:0-19534 GCA_016106625.1 Dracogyra subfuscus | reverse complement strand
CTTTAAGTCATCTATTTCATTTTGTTATTGAATCATGTATTGATGAATAAATACATTCTTTATGTATGTACCCACCTTTGATGAAGCACTCTGTAACTGCATCTTTAAGTCATCTATTTCATCTTGTTATTGAATCATGTATTGATGAATAAATACATTCTTTATGTACCCACCTTTGATGAAGCACTCTGTAACTGAATCTTTAAGTCATCTATTTCATATTTTTATTGAATCATGTATTGATGAATAAATACATTCTTTAAGTATGTACCCACCTTTGATGAAGCACTCTGTAACTGAATCTTTAAGTCATCTATTTCATCTTTTTGTTGTGTGAGTTTCTCATTCATCCCAGCTAGATGATCACTCATCATACTCAGCTGGCCGTCGTAACTGCGACTCGTTGTCTGAAGTTCATCCTAGCAACAAAGAAAGTTATATGTTATAACTGCGACTCGTTGTCAGACGTTCATCTTAGAAACAAAGAAAGTTATATGTCATAACTGCAACTCGTTGTTTTAAGTTTATCCTAGCATCAAAGAATGTTATATATTAATCTGAAGTAGCAGAAATAACAGTAGTACTTATATGTTACTGCTTATTTATTTTTGAAATCTCAGTATATGTAACTTTCATGTTTTCATAAAGTTCTTAGGTGTTGGAATATACAGTGAAATCTCTCAAGACCGGACGTTTGACAAGAGAGTCCCTTGTGAAACTTAACCTCTTTAAACTGTATCCCTCATTAAAACTGGACATTTCTCTTGGTCCCAAGGGTGTCTGTACAAGCAATGGAGAGCCATTATAAATTAATTACCCTTTAAAGTGACATGTCCTAGTTTTTAAACACTAAGCATATTTTTCACTATTGGAGCTGTTTTTGATAACTGAAATCAGACATTATTTATCCATTTCCATACATCCGAAGTGTTTTTGGCAATCCTAGTGTTTCTAAGACTATGAACTGCATTTTTCATAGTTTTAAAATCGCATATACATCTTAGAGGTAATAGTTACGAAGACGATCTTAGTCTATTTTTATTGTATTTCCATATTTCGATGTGACAGACTCTTGTTTCACTCTGTTGTAACGTTATCCAGGTTTGTGGAGTAACCAAACTTAGTGTTAATTTTCACGGGCTGAAACTTGGGTCTGCAAAGTTTAAACTCAGTGAACATTGTAAACAGACCTTATCGTGAAAGCCAGTGCTCCACAACTAGTATAACAAAGGCTGTGGTATGTACTATCCTGTCTGTGGGATGGTGCATATAAAATATTCCTTACTGCTAATTGAAAAGACTTGCTCATTAAGTGGTGACAGCGGAATTTCATATCATTATCTGTGTGGTCCTTAACCATATGTCTGACAATATATAACTGTAAATAAAATGTGTTGAGTGCATCATTAAATAAAACATTTCCTTCCTTCTTTATCGTGAAAAAAACTGAGGAGAGTGATTAATTGCTCCATAACTTAGAATATATGCAGCCATTCCAGACATTACAATAACGATACAGTCCTTGGATTAATCTCAGCGGGCAGCATAGCCCAGTGGTACAGTGCCCGCCTGATGTGCGGTCGGTCTAGGATCGATCCCTGTCAGCCAACCACTGGGGTTATTTCTCGACATAACCATATGTCCGACGCCAATATAACTGTCATTATAATGTGCTGAGTGCATCGTTAAAAAAAAAGAAGAAAAAAAAAGATTAATCTCAGGGGAGTGATGGCTCGCAGGAGTGACGGCTCACCTTAAATGGGGAGGTCTGTGGTAAATATACATATGCTAGAAGAAGTCTACCTTTAATTGAGCTAGAGACTGGTTGGATGTTTTCAGTTCTTCAAGGGCTGTACATTTAGACTTCTGTGCTAACTGTAGTTGTTTGTGTAAAGCTCGCACCTGTATAAAGAGAAGACAATGATATTATACATTTATACATATTAACATTGGCGTGATATATAATATCAATGTTGATGTTTACACATATCAATACTGTTGTTATAATACTGATATTGATATTATACATATCAGTGTTAAGTTAAACATATGAATACAGATGCTATACATATCAACATAAATTTATACATGTCAACATTGATTTTTTATATATCTACACTGATGTTATACATATTTAACATAAACTCTGATGCTAAACCATCAATATTCATATGGTTGATATATTATTAAAAAACCAGGTTCTACAGAAATGACACTCTTATGAAGAAGTATGATTAAAAGTTTATTCACTATAACAAGAGGTTTTCAGTTTTAAATTTATGATTTTAAAATTAATTTTTGTCAACAAAAGGAAACAATGCACATACCTCTGTGTGAAAGCTGCTACATCTAGTTTTAAATCTAATACTGCCTCAATTATATCATGTACACACTTCAGTTTGAAAGTTGCTACATCTAGTTTTAAATCTAATACTGCCTCAGTTATATTATGAACACACGTCAGTTTGAAAGTTGATGCATTTTAAAATCTATTATTGGATCAATAAGCACAATTCAGCTTGGAATATGAAATTGTTTTATAATTTTAAATAAAGAATTAATATACAAACCTCAGCATGAAAGTTGACACATTTAATAAAGAATTGATATACAAACCTCAGCGTGAAAGTTGACACATTTAATAAAGAATTGATATACAAACCTCAGCGTGAAAGTTGACACATTTAATAAAGAATTGATATACAAACCTCAGCGTGAAAGTTGACACATTTAATAAATAATTGATATACAAACCTCAGCGTGAAAGTTGACACATTTAATAAAGAATTGATATACAAACCTCAGCGTGAAAGTTGACACATTTGCTGTCAAGAGCCTGAAGTTGGAGAGAGAGTTCACTGATTCGAGACGTGTAGTGTTTTTTAATCAGCTCTTCTCGGCTGTCAATGTCGCTACTTTCTGACTGGTGGGTCACACTACCGAGCTGAAATATGTATACATCTCATCAAATACGAGTATATTATGAACAAGGTACGACAAGAATTTAACTAATGTACATGTACTTTTAATACAGAAAAAATACTTTTTGCATAAACCTTTTTTAAGTCTCCCAAACCCATCCACACAACATGTACCACCAATTTTGGACCCTGGTCATGTGCTCGCAAATTAATTCCTGACATCTCACCATCTGACTGTCATTTGTGTGCATTCATACATCAATATATACATACAGAAAAAACACACCCCACTAAAGAAACCAAAGCAGAAATGGCCAGGGATAAATGTTGGGTTTTATTAAATTCTCTGAAAAGTATAAGACCAATAATTTTATCCATGCATCATTTTTCACTCTTTAAATTTAGTACATCTCTTACATAGTCATGATGGGTTATGCAAAAAACTAAATGGGTTTCCTGAATTTGTTTTTGCATAACCAATAAATGGATTAATTTAATTTTCAATTATCAGAGGCCTGCTTATCCCAGTAACAAGTCAACAGAGGTTTAAGACCATCATTCTAATGTCTTTCTCAAAGATCATTAACTTTTTATGGGCAGACAGCTTTTTTTGTTTTTGTTTTTTGTTTGTTGGTTTGTTTAACGATGCACTCAACACATTATAATTACGGTTATATCGGCGTCGGACATAGGATTATGTTGAGAAAAAACCCCAGTGGTTAGCTGACGGGGATCGATCCTAGACCGACCGCGCATCAGGCGGGCACTGTACCACTGGGCTATGCTGTCCGCTGGGCAGACAGCTTAAGCATTCCATTTCAGCATGGTTCAATCTTATAACAGATTAAAATGAAATTACAATGACAAAATGTTTTGGAAAAAAAGGTTAAATCCAGGTCTGCGTCCTGGTGACAATGAGCGATGCATACATTCACAGACTATTTGACTGGTTCCCGATGTGGTCAACCAGTTTAACATGAAGCTCATAAACTAATCTAGCAAACATTAACCTGCTTGGTCTCACAGAATGCATACTAGTTCTACAGGAGTCAAGTTTCAACTTTATTCATAGCAGCAGGTTTTTGTGAGGTTTAAAAATAACAGAAGTAATATTTTTTGTTTCAGTTACAAAAAGCAGTCATACAGAGTTAGCTTCCTTGCCATGTGTAAAAATATTTCTCCTGCTTTATGTTTCATAGAACAGCTGATGTATTACAAATAAATACTTTACAATTGTGAAAATAAAATCAAAGAAATCAGCTCACCATTGTGGTTTGGACTGACTGTGTTGAACTAACTGATGGTGTAGATGCTGCTGAGGTCACCACCGATGGAGTTGTGTCCATGTTGTCTTCGATGGAATCCTCACGACGTTCAGCCTTCTGTAACCTGTCAATTTCCAGTTTCTGTTGCTTTGTTTTCTGTTTTTAAAATATCAATATTATCAATAGTATTAAAGAAAGTATACAGTATAGCACATATCACGGCTATTGATATACTAGTTGTGATGCACTGGCTGGAATGAGAAATGGGGCCCAATGACAAGGATAGATCCTACACCGACCACGTAACAAGTGAGTGCTTTATGTCCTGCCCCCAGTCAATATTATGTTACTCCTAACATGCTAAAAATACTTTTAAGATGGAATACACAGCTACATGTATTCTTTTACAAACACATATTTATAAAGTAAAACCAATATTATCACTCCATTCTAATTCTAACTAGTTCTAATTCACATGATACAAAAAACAGAAGAAAAAGAGATGTTAAGAAAACCATTAAAAAAATTTAAAATAAAAAACTCACCGTAAGTTCATTTTCATACTTGATTTTAAGTAATTGAAGTTCCAACATCCAGTGTTCTTTTTCCTGATCAAGTTTATTGACACGGTGTTGAAATACAGAAATCTTAAATGAAAGAAACAATAGAAAATCACAACATAAATAAGGCCTAAAATAATTAAGTAGTGTAGATCAGATTAATGGGTCCATATACAATGTTATGTATGTATGGATCTTTTTTCACCAACATATTAATAATAAATGAATAACATGGTGTTCTTTTTCTTTTTTTAAAGATTAACATCAATGCAAAGAAATTTTATAAAAATAATTAAAGCTGACTGTGGCGAAAGAAATTTTGCTGATAATCAATAAAAAAGAGAGTATCCTTCATTTCAACTTATTTCCGTCTTATATCCAATTAAGGTTTAAGCACACTGTCCTGGGCACACACATCAGCTATCTGGGTTGTCTGTCCAGGACAGTGGGTTAGTTGTTAGTTGTTAGTGAAAGAAAAGAGGGTGTAGTGGTCTTAAGAACTCGCTCTGGGTGAGAACTACCATCCTGTAGTCCGATGGTTTAACCACTGCTCCACCGAGGCCGGTCAAAGAGTATCCAGTGTGATAGCAGAAAGCATTTGTTTTATGCTTTAGACTATGGGTCATAATTAGATGTTATAGCCTCAGCTTAAAAAAACATTTGTGGGGTGTTGTTAAACAAACATTCCTTCATCATAAGTGTATGATTCATGTCCTTAAGTTTCTCCATCCAGTAACTTTAAATATCCAGATAACAGGGAAGTTCAAGGAGACAGCTTAAAAGCAAACCTGATGTGTCAAGCCTTGTTTGTTCTCTGTAGAACTCAAAAGAGTCTTCCTGTTTTGGACAGCAACTTTGTGTGGAACGGATTCTGGACATGGCTAAAATAGAAAACCCCAGTAAATATGTATTTTTGACATATAACCAATAATCAATGCCTGTACATGCAAATGACATCCATTCCAGTATCAGCATATAGTAGGTATCTCACATGAGTTACCTGTTGAAATGAAATCCAACAGATACATTGCAATGATATAACAAGAACACAATGATATAAAGAATACTAAATAAGTTTCCATGAGAGAATATTCATATTTCAAAATTCACAAAGTTTCTGTGTCAAGTGCTGGACTTTTCTGAATGAATTTGAACCTTCTCAGTGAAAGATTAGTTTTATGTTACAGTTCAGTACTGTGATATGCTTCTGAATTTGAATTCTCTCAATGAAAGTTGAGTTATCTGTTACAGTTTAGTGCTGTTAAAGGGACATTGCTCAGTTTGATGCAATATTTTAAAATGTTATCGACTATTAAAATATTTCTACGATTAAACCTACATATTAAATATATTTTCTGGTTTAGAATATCAATGGCTCTATATTAAACATGTTTCTGATCGTTATAATATTTGTACTAAGTTAATTTTCATTCTATTTCCTAAAACATTTGTTTTTCGTATGTATGAAATTATTTGAAGACGAAATCCAGTTTGGCCTTCTTATAAATATTAAGATGACCAGAAACACATTAAATATACAGACATTGATATTCTAAACAAGAAAATATCTTTAATATTTAAGTTTAATCATAGAAATATTTTATTAGTCGGAAATACCTTACAATGCAGCAAACTCGGGAATATCCCTTTAAGCCTATGCTAACTGTAATATAATCAGGTAAATGAAAGGTCATCTGAAGACATATAACACTGGATTTGGTCAGATCTACTAATGGGAGTCTTGAAGTCAGAGTGATCAGTAAGATCTTGATTTTACATAACAGTTTCAGCCTAACTCACCCTTTCCAGAGAAGCTAGGTATTTGGATGACCTGACTTTGAAGCCAACAACGGCCGGGTGAGACTGAGGCCTTCCATCCACCAGGTCCGTGCCCACACTGCTTCCTCGCGTCCGATATCCCGCAGACTGACTGAAGAAGTCCAAGTTGCCCGACATGAAGGCTGACATCTAGAGAAAAACATTTCACATAGACATAACATCACAGTAGAGAGAACTGTACGTAACAAGGGAATACAGGGAATTCCGTGACCATTTAGTTTGATCTTAGTATAACTTTTTTTTTGTTTAAACAGAACTATATAAAATGTTGATATTCCAATTTCAAAAGATAACAGGCTTAAATGAAAAGATTGAGTGTTATTTCAACCTATATGTCTCTCTTTAGGTGACATATCTGATTTTTACTATAATTTAGTAAAATTGTATTAACTTAAAGTAAAGTAGGGCTAGTGAATTTTTAATGATGACTAGTACATTTTTTAAATCTACAAGCCCTGGTTTAACATGTATTGTGAATATCACTAGTATAGAACAGTAATATATATATTATGTGTAGGTTACCAATTATGCCAATATAATTCATGTAACCAAACAATCGGTTACTTAGGTTACAAATCATGCAGATTTCAGGTTACCTAATATTTTGAAATACTCCCCTGTAATGCATTTGTTTGTTTTCCAAAGACTAAACTCAGATGAGGCAAAGTGTCCTTAATTAAAGCAATTTTATCTTAACTTATCATTTGTTTTTGCCGATGCAGTTTTTCTGAATATTAAGAGCTGTATTTATATAATATGCTACTACTTTACATATGGTCTGTTATTGTTGGACAAGCTTTTGGGGATATTATAATTTGTAAATTTGAATTTGACAATAAAACATATATAACTCACCTTGCCTGTATTGGTGACAAGAGAAACTAGCGATGCTACAACACACTCGTCAGTAGTTTTTAACTTTTGGGTTGCTGTAGGTAACTGATGTTCTAACGACACTTTGGAATTATAATGCTTAGAAACATCTGCAAATGAAAAACATATATATTGAAAATGTAACATTACATGCTGTGAAATCAATTGTTTTCAAGGTGGTCTAATTTTTGTGTAACTTGTGGACTAGTACAGTCAATGAATTTAAAAGCATAACGAAACTATAATACATGTATACATATGAGATGATTTTATGATACCTTTTATTTACTGAATTTTAGTGGGTTTTTTTTTAGCAAAACTTACTATTTTGAGTTTTTGAGTTTATCCCAGACATTTGTTTTAGAAAGGACTACTCTGTTTATGTTTACTTTGAGCTTATCCCAGACATTAATTTGAGCAAATATTACTACTTTGAGCTTCTCCCAGACATTAAGTTGAGCAAATATTACTACTCTGAGCTTATCCCAGACATTAAGTTGAGCAAATATTACTACTCTGAGCTTATCCCAGACATTAATTTGAGCAAATATTACTGCTTTGAGTATATCACAAACATTAATTTAAGTAAGGAGAACAAATGAAAATTTTATTATTTAAATCTTATACTACACATTATCTGAAAAAGGATTACAGATACTATGGTCATGATATATTACTATTCCAAGCTTAACGAAGACATTAATCTGAGCAAGGACTATGGTTATGCTAAGTATGACTCGCAACAAGTGGTACTACCTTTGACATCATCATGAAGATCATTAAGAACTTTACTGCATGACTCGCTACCAGTGGTACAACCTTTGACAGCATCATGAAGGTCATTAAGAACTTTACTGTATGACTCGCTACCAGTGGTACAACCTTTGACATCATCATGAAGATCATTAAGAACTTTACTGCATGACTCGCTACAAGTGGTACTACCTTTGACATCTTCATGAAGGTCATTAAGAACTATACTGCATGACTCGCTACAAGTGGTACTACCTTCAAAAGCTTCATGAAGGTCAATAAGAACTTTACTGTATGACTTGCAACAAATGGTACTACCTTTGATAGCATCATGAAGATCATTAAGAACTTTACTGTATGACTCGCTACAAGTGGTACTACCTGTGACAGCATCATGAAGATCATTAAGAACTTTACTGCATGGCTCGCTACAAGTGGTACTACCTTTGACAGCATCATGAAGATCATTAAGAACTTTACTGTATGACTCGCTACAAGTGGTACTACCTCTAACAGCATCATGAAGATCATTAAGAACTTTACTGCATGGCTCGCTACAAGTGGTACTACCTTTGACAGCATCATGAAGATCATTAAGAACTTTACTGTATGACTTGCAACAAGTGGTACTACCTTTGATAGCTTCATGAAGATCATTAAGAACTTTACTGCATGGCTCGCTACAAGTGGTACTACCTTTGACATCATCATGAAGGTCATTAAGAACTTTACTGTATGACTCGCTACCAGTGGTACAACCTTTGACAGCTTCATGAAGGTCATTAAGAACTTTACTGTATGACTCGCTACAAGTGGTACTACCTTTGACAGCATCATGAAGGTCATTAAGAACTTTACTGTATGACTCGCTACAAGTGGCACTACCTTTGAAAGCATCATGAAGGTCATTAAGAACTTTACTGTATGACTCGCTACCAGTAGTACAACCTTTGACAGCATCATGAAGGTCATTAAGAACTTTACTGTATTACTCGCTACAAGTGGTACTACCTTTGACAGCATCATGAAGATCATTAAGAACTTTACTGTACGACTTGCTACAAGTGGTACTACCTTTGATAGCATCCTGAAGGTCATTAAGAACTTTACTGTATGACTCGCTACAAGCGGTACTACCTTTGACGGCTTCATGAAGATCATTAAGAACTTTACTGTATGACTCGCTACCAGTAGTACAACCTTTGACGGCTTCATGAAGGTCATTAAGAACTTTACTGTATGACTCACTACAAGTGGTACTACCTTTGACGGCTTCATGAAGATCATTAAGAACTTTACTGTATGACTCACTACAAGTGGTACTACCTTTGACGGCTTCATGAAGGTCATTAAGAACTTTACTGAGCTGACTGAAGAACTTGACGTGACTCGACTGGGGATGTGGTATCATGCCAGCTTTACCTGGTAACACACAGACACATACAATTACACAAGAGTATCAAACATGAACAGAGTTAAAGCTTATTTTAACAACACATTAGAGCACATTGATTAATTTATGATCAGCTGTCGAATGTCAAATATGTGGTAATTTTGACCAATAGTCTTAGACAAAACTTGCAAAATTTTTATATTAGCAGAAATGGATCTTTTATATACACTGTCCCACAGACAGGACAGCATATACCACTACATTTGATATATCAGCCATGGGACACTGGTTGGGATAGGAAAAAACACAGTCAGAGAATGGGTTTACTAATAATGAATATAAAAATGACAGGATTATAATTAATATTAATTTACAAACATAAATAAAGTATACATGTATATTGTTGAAATCACAAATGTTTAACAGACACCCTAGCACGCTGATAAACCTGCAGTGTCACCTCACTATATTATAACATCATTTACTATTGCATCTTTTTTCTTCTTTTTTTTAACGACGCACAGTCGGACATATGGTTATGTCGAGAAAAACCCCAGTGGTTAGCTGACGGGGATCGATCCTAGACTGACCACGCATCAGGCGGGCACTGTACCACTGGGCAATGCTGCCCGCTCTAATGCATCTATGCATGTAGTTGCAATAAACTTATGTATTATTGCCATCAAAGTATCATCAGTTGCCTGCACACAACACACAAGTCTTTGGGTATGCTTTGTTAATACCTCGTAAAGTTAAAAGTTTGTTTTTGTCTAACAACACCACTAGTGCACATTGATTAATTAATCATCGGCTATTGGATGTCAAACAGTTAATAATTCTGACCCACTACATTTTTCTAATGCAGCAAGGGATCTTTTATATGAACTTTCCCACAGACAGGAAAACACATACCACGGCTGTTGAATAGTTGTGGTGCACTGGTTGGAATGAGAAACAACCCAATCAGTTAAATGGATCCACCGAGATGGTTTGATCCTGCGATGAAAGCACCTTAGAACAAGCACTTAACTGACTGAGGTAAATCCCACCCCTAATACCCCATAACTAAAATTAGTGGAATAAAAAACAATGTAAGACATAATAAGTATAGCCATATGAAATTTATAAAAAAATACATTTGGTAATAAAATCTACTGAAAACTGGATTAATACAAACACATTTGTTTTCATTAAAAAAATTCACAAACAATTTAATGCATATTTGCAATGAAAATAATATATGCATATACATTTTACAACTTAAGGTTTGGTACAAATGATGCTAAATGTATACATATGCATTATTTTCACAGTTTCAAGTGGTCTAATTCATTTAAAAAACTTTTATTCACAATAAAATATGAATCTTTTGTCAAAACTAAATTATATTCCAGCCATAACATAGAATATATAAAAATTTAGAATAAAAAACTCACTTTGGGCACCCAAGACAGTAACGTATGTTTCCAGTTTGTTGAACACAGATGTTAATCTCTTGAGAGATTTAAATAATTCCATATTTTTGGCAGCTAGTGTTGAAGTACATGAAGACACTGCACATTCTTCTTCAATACTAAACACAAGAGACAGTTGATGATAAAGAATGAAAGAAAACAAAATCTACTGCTCATGGCATAGTAGTCCGAAAACATTCTCGTAAACTGGATTTGCTCATAGTTTTACAGATTGTCTGTTATTTCTTTAGGGTTTGAACAGAACAATTATCCACAAACTGTGTGAACCTGCAAAGCCATTCCCACATTAGTTTGCAGATGATTTTTTGTTAACACCCAGATAAATATAAAAGAAATAACAGACAATACTTATAAATAACTTTGAAACATACTTACTATAAATAACTTTAAAAGTTCATAATTTATTTTGAATTGTTTTGGTTCTAAACAATAACAATAAGACAAAGTACCAGTATAAAGTGATGTCATCTGATATGATGTTCCCTGATAACGTTATTTTTAAATTAATCAAGAAATAAACAAATTCTCGTGCTTATGACTGGACCAATAGGATGAATCTATATTATAATTAATGGCACAGAAATTTAATTATTGATCGATGAGTTCTTTAGCTCAAGACACTGTTCAGAGTTTACTGGTAATGTAACATGTTGGGGTTTTTTTTACTAACAGAACCTATTTAATAATTAAAATAACGCCAGGGCTTTAGATCTCACTAATTTGGGCACAATGGGGATTCTATTTGTTTTCTAAGTACAGGAAGGTCATTTTAGGTCAATACTATCATCACAACAGCTACTGGAGAGTTGTTAATATTCAAAAATGCATTTCTAGCTGTTTTAATGAAAATAAACTTAACATTTCAGTGGTTTTGAGGTGAGATATTTTGAGGTCAGTATGTTTATACTTAATTTGGGCATGATTATTTTGGGCATCTGTATTTTGGGCACAACGTTTATCGCCTCGACTTTAATGCAACCTAAAGCCCTGAACGCTGATATTAAATAAATGTTATTCTTTAAACATCAGAGGCTGTATAAAGAGGAGGCATGTTCAAAAGGGAGAGCACTCATGAATGCTTGCCAGACTGATTTTTGCACCTGATAATTAAACAAGGATGGAAGGAATGTTTTAATGATGCATTTAGCACCTTTTAATCACAGTTATATTTGAAGTTAAGTTACTACATACTACTTAGTACATGTATCACCATAATTTGTAAATATTGAGACTCCACATTCATGGACAGTGTTGAAAAAATGCTCACCTGGATAACTGGTATGGCAACAATCTGTTCATGTAAGCCACTAAGTTTTGAAAGTTCTTAGAAAACAACTGAAGATCAGTAGCTGTTTCCTGTGAATATAAAAATATCAGTATTACTATAATAAATAAATCATAAATCATCTAAATTATTCAAATCACCTTATTGGCTGAGCAGTTCTTGTTGGGTTTTTGTTTTGTTTTGGGGGCGGTTGGGGGGAGGGTGGGGGAAGGGAAAGATTCTGAAACTGTCTGCAATCCATTGCAGAGTAATTCTGGATTTTTACTAAATTTGTATTGCAGATAAACTTTAAGTTAAACTTATCTCCCCCATCTGCCTCTGAACCAATTGCTGATGATGTCAGAGACTTTGACCTGGGTGGCCATGCATGAACCTTCAGTGGCTGTACACACAGGATCAATGACTAATCTGACCTTGCTATTTGATGAATTAAGGTAAGAAACTCTGAACAACAAACTAGACGGTAGTTTTACAGTCTGATCTGAAACTGGAATTTTATTACTTAATTTATGCTTGTTAATGTAAATAATATGAAGATATCTAAAGGAACACATATATATACCCATGAAATAATTAGTTGAATCTACTTACCAAAGTTGTAAGTGAATCTTCTTTCAAGCTTTCACTGAAGAGATGAAGTGACTGTTCTACAGGCCGGAGGTGTGCCATGTTTTCATGGAGATATTTACAATACTGTTAAAAATATATAAATTAAAATATGACAATCAGATGCAAAGAACTGAAAGATGGAAATTGTTTTATTAGAAAGCAAGAAAGAAAAAAATGTTTTACTTAATGATGCATTCAACACGTTTTAATTACGGTTATATGGCATCAGACATATGGTTAAGGACCACACAGATACTGAGAGAGGAAACCTGCTGTTGCCACTTCATAAGCTACTCTTTCCGATTAGCAACAAGGGATCTTTTATATGCACCATCCACAGACAGGATAGCACATACCATGGCCTTTGATATATCAGTCGTGGTACACTGGCTGTGACAAGAAAAAGCCCAATGACTGATGGGGTAGAAGTCAAGAATTTATCAACAATTGTTTGCCAATGTCCCAAGTCTGATGGGTTTGCGAAAAATAGCGGGAGTAAATCGTATATGGGATATTTTTTCAGATTACTGAATAATTCAGTACACCAATGAATAATTCAGTACACCACTGGTGTCATGGTTTGCAGCCCAGTACCAGCTTCTACTCAGAGCGAGTTTTAACAACTCAGTGGGTAGGTGTAAGGCCACTACACTCTTTTCTCGATCACTAACCACTAATAACTAACCCACTGTCCTGGACAGACAGCCCAGATAGCTGAGCTGTGTTCCCAGAACAGCATGCTTGAACCTTAATTGAATATAAGCACAAAAATAAGTTAAAATGTCAATTTCTTTTGGGAAGGGGCCAATGTTTGGACGCACAGAATGACTGTATAAATTAAGATGTAAAATAGTGTTTAACAACAGAACTATAATTTAGATATGTAACAACCACAGCCTTTCCCCCACTATATTACATATATATATAAGCCACAAGGCAGAAAACTCATTTTGCAACTGGTGTGCAAAGAATATTTTATTTATAGGATACATTTAAACATAATGTCACTTCAGGTAGATGTAACAGCAGAATAAGTAATTAAGCATACCAAATTATACCAGTCGTCATGCACTAGCTAGAATAAAAAAAGCCCAATGAACACACTGACTGAGTGTTGATCTGCACATCAGGTGAACACTTTACCACTGGGCTACGTCCAGCCCCTGCCAAAACGACAAATGAAGCAGCTAACCTTTGTGTTAATGGCACTGTGTGGCTCTGAGACTCCATCAGCTGGGTATATCTTCGACCTCTGCTCGCTGTATGTGTAGAAGTTTGACAATCCCTGGACAAGCTCACCCACCAAGTTTGACGACTGGTTCACCAACTCTCTTGCCCGCATCTGATGCTTGCGATCATGGGTGGGTATATTCAATCTGTTAAGGTCTCGATTCTCTGAGGAAGTTCAAATAACAGAAATAAAATAATTGTACACTGAATGTACTAGTACTTAAAAATGTAAACGTTTTGGAGTCAAAAGTAAAATGAGTTCTATTTTGTGTGCTAAGAACCATATTGAGAATGAGAGGGTTTATGAACTATATATGAATATTTAACAGACCAAAATCAAGACTAAACACGGATTCTAGTTTTCAACTGATAAATGGTAATTATTACTAGCTATCTACAAGGTTGTACCCACTTGATTTTTCTGCAAATTACTATTATGTTTTGCATTTTAACATATATGATGGCATTAAAGTAACTGTAAATTGGCGCCATTATTTACCTTTATCTGTCACTAGCTATGAAAGTCAAAAGCTGGTGATCTGGAAGGTACAACAAATATTAAGAGGAATAATTACTTACTTGTGTCTATGAATGGAAGTTTATCAGCTATTATTTTGTTGGCACAATCCAGTTTGCTCTGTAGATTCCTTTGAAGGGTTTCAAGTTTTTCTTCTCTATAAAATAATAGTGAATTAATTTTGTTTAACACAAATGTTTAATACTGTTTGAATGTATGGACCAAAACTTGAATGAGTTAAGTTCAGAAGAAAGATTATATTATTATATATTAAAATTATAATTAACTAAGTAATCACCATTATCATTTAAAAAAATAGATAGAAGTTAAAAGGATAAAAAAAAAAGCTGTTTATAGCTGATATTTTTTCTTTTTCTGTGTGTTATATGAACTTGTAGGTAGTACCACATTATTAATCGTAATTAATTTTGCTATTGAACTATTTTACATTAATGATACAAGCTCTCCCTGCTATAAAATCCTAAATCCGTTCTAGAGAAACCATTTTAAATGTTACCGTAATGAAGGTACTCACGCCATCTCTGCTCGCACTCTAAAATCTTTCAATTCAGTATCATAGGTTTGAAGTTTTACCTGTAAGATAAGGGAACACAGATCATAGGAGTTACAGTGAATCCACAAAAGCATACAAAATAATGGAATTCAGTTTTCTAGGATGCAAGTTTGGAAAGCCTGTTTATATCTTCAATGAAAGAAAAGGAATATGTTTTGAATGACACCTAAAAACATATTAAACAACATTTATTTTTGGATTTTTAATATATTGAAAAAAGGAAAGCGAAAAACAAAACAAACACAATAAATTATGACAAAAAATACATTTGAATCAAAGCAAAAATACCGTATGAAAAAAATATAACAGAAATATTTCTTGGGTGGCACTAAAATCCAGTAAAATTTGAAGATTTTTCATTGGTTACATAAAACCATAATTATAAAAACAAGGTATTTCTATACTAAAAGCAAATCTTGGTCCATGCTTATAAAACTTGTATAATTTCGACTCAAATATTTAATGACATCATACAGGGCTTCTAGATTACGGTAGCCCCACTCCATTGGCTAGTGGTATTCAATGTTGGGCTAGTAAATAATTGCTATTGCCATGCCCGACGGCTAGTAAAAACAAAAAGAGAATCAACTGTTGCAGTTAGGTTTATTTTGTACATATGAATATCCTGCCCCCATGCCAAGCCCCCAATTTTTTTTTAATGCTCTATCTCCCTCTTTAGGTGACATATCTGATTATTACTATTATTTAGTAAAACTGTATAAACTTAAAGTTAAGTGGGGCTAGTGAATTTTTAAGTGGGGCTAGTACATTTTTAAAATCACTGACCCCATGGCTAGTTGATTTTTAAAACATTCTAGAAGCCCTGATCATATGTATGCTATTTGTATGCATTGTCATGATGTTAAAGTCTTAAGATATTAATAAAGATTAGAGACTAGACTTTAAAATTTTATAAGCACAGCAGGCCTGCACAAATTGCACAAACGACCGTTTCATTCATGCATCGGTTATGCCATTTTATTTGGCATAACAGATTTACCGTTCATGTAAAATTTACTGAATGATTAATCCCAGCAATGAACCAACATATTTTTATCATGAGTACAAACATTAGACTTGTCCCAGTGCAGTGCTTTTTCATAGCACGTAAAATAACCAGTCAAGTTTGTATAAATATCTTGCACACTGGTTGTTAGAAGTTGTTATAGCCGAATTTAACTAATCAAAAATGGCAATATTGTGATGATCATTAAAATATCTAATTGGATAAGCAACCATGGTAAACTAGAGTCACAGTTACCCTATTATTAACTGTAATTTTGAATCGGATAGTGACAGTGACGAAGACGACAGTGTCAGTTATAATGACAGTGACAATATTAGTATCCACTGTTCCTCAGATGAAGAAGATAGCACCAAGTCTCCCACTCACGACTGAATGTCATGACATTATACACACATAAAAGATTGCCTTGCAGTCAATTCTTATTTATTCACACGTAGTTATGCACACGTGATGATGTGTTTTATAATAGATCAAGCCTGACATTCACTATGTTTTAGTAATTTATTACATTATAGTTCTAATTATTATTATTATTTTAAAATCTATTAAACATTTGTATACATACACTTTTTACTTACCACTGCCACTCTCTTGTTTCTCGAAATTAAGTATATATACATTTTGTTTTTAATTATAAAGCAAAAAACCTGGTTGTGCAAACCAAAATCGATTATGCCAAATATTTTGGCATAACCACATTTCAGGTTATGCAAATTTTTAATTTGCGCAGGCCTGCACAGCATAGCTGCTTTGTAACCAACCACTGAATAGTCACAGTCAACCTTCGATACCTGGATGTTGAAAGGACCAAACCAAACAGCTAAGAAAAATGGTTGGTAACATAGTTACAGACGTGTTTTTTCAATCATGGGCCAATAAGAAAACAGAGGTCAAGGTAACAACAGGGACAATTTTGTTTTTAAAATCTTTATTAGCAACAATTCTAGTCAATTGTAAATTGATCAACAACTACAATTTAATGTTTTAAAATTGTGTAGCAATCTCTGAAACTTGTGTAGAAAATTGTGACGTGATACTGAACGAAATGTTCCCTGGACACTATTTTATTGTAGCTCATTCTAACCACGTACCTCAAGCATAGCTTTCTCCTCCTGCAACTTATCAATCTGAGCCTTGCTCTTCTGTCGAGTGGCGTTCAAGACTTCTTCATGCTGACTGCGGTCTGTCTCCGACGTCTTGAGTCTGTGTTCCAGATCACTGATCTTGCCTTCATACTGGCTGGTGGCTTCATGCACCTAACACACAGTTGAACATTAACAAACAGATCTCAAACATGCAATTACATGTATATTATTATTATTAACAAGCATTCTGAAACTACTGTTAAAGCAAACATATCTACCCCACAGCACCCAACCATTTTTCGTAACTCGTAAATTCAAGAGGTATAACTCCATCAAATATGGGAGAAACAATCTTGATCTGTAACTGTATATGATAAAACCAGGCAAAATATTTCAGCTCAATATCTTTAGGTATTATGAAAAAGAAAGGTCTGGTAACTACATGTGGGATAGGTGGATAGACACATGGACAGACATACAGACAGAGGGAGATAAAACTAATAGTCCCCTCCAGTTGGACTGGTAGTGGACTAACAAGCTTGGAGACGCACATCGATAGATGCAACCATACACAAAATTCCATAATCAAAGATGTAAGAGTTTGTTAGAAATGGAGCTAAACACATAAATCCAATATTGAGTTAAACACAAATTTTTATGTCATAGTATATTGCATTTTTCTTGACATATGGTCCACCACACACTTTATGCAAGAATATGAGGAACTCCTGCATGCTTATTCTAGAACTAACACTAACTCTAACCTTATTGAAGCCGGATTATTTTATACCTGGAACAAATTATTGTTTGCATTTATGTCATCACCTCCACTGAAACAATGCCATGAGTTGCTGGTCTATGGACTTTGTCAATGTGAAATGTGAGACAATACATTACACTGCCCAGCCAACAAATTAAAACATGGAAAATGTTAAACTGATATATTTCTGTCCATCCAAAATCACACATTATCCAAGACAATGGATTATTCATTGTCTGAGCATCACATCAATGTATGACAGTGATAGTTTAAATAGAAAAACAACTTTTGGGGGAACCCATAAGAAATTGTAATAGGTGATGAACCTGGCAGAATCACCTTATTATCAGGGGTTTTACTTGAAGAAAAAAAACAAGGATATTTCCAGGACTTTTCAAGGACATTTCCAGGACACAAAATGTTCTATCAATGAATGTTTTTATAACAAATTGTTGTCTAAATTAGACAGGTTATGGCCTAGATATCCAATACATTTTGTAGGACATAATCAAATTTAATGCTTTTTCAAGGACATTTAAAATCATGAAATTCAAGGACATTCCTGGATTTCCAGGACGCGTAAGAAACCCGAGTATACAGACTATCCAAATAGGTCAGTTTAACTTTATATTAATGTAAAGAATACTAAACAGACCTTTTTATGTAACAAAGCATTTTCTTCAATCTTGCTGTGTAGCTCCTCGCTAAGAACGCTGTTAGCTTGTGAGGCATCATCGTTCTTTGACACTTCATTGTCTTTGTGCTAAAAACAAAACAAAACACATATTAATGAAATGCTCTGAAATAAAGCTTTAACAACATTATACTTATCTTCTTGTTTCCAACTAGCAGATTTTATAATTTTTAACATTAAATTTGTTAGGAGAGAAAACGTTAACCATTAAATTTAATAAAGTTTCTTCTGTAGAATATCAATGTTTGTATATCCCAGCAGTATGTGAACTTAATATCTGAGGTTAAACATTGATCACAGAACAATTCTTTGACACATAAAATGTTGAAGCAACTATCAAGTTAAATGCTAGGACATGCTTTATTCTCACTTTGTTTTTCTTTTTACTACTTTCAGAGTGCTCTAATTCATCTTGGAGAAAAAGGACACGTTTTGTCAGCTGCTGGTTCCGAAATGACAAGCTATCCACTTCCTGTTCATATTTTCTCACAGATTGGTCTCTTTCCTTGATCAGTTCCTTAAAAAAACCACCCCAAAATATCTCATTATCTTCACAATAATAGTAAATACATAATCGTGAATAATTAAGCAATATTTAAAGGAACACAATTACGGATTTAGTGGGCCTTATTTCTCTAAATATGGGTTATAAATGGAAATTACATTCATTTGAA
>JAECMU010215424.1:0-23941 GCA_016106625.1 Dracogyra subfuscus | reverse complement strand
AAGGGCTTCATGCAGGAATCAGATACGCACATTGTTGTATCCAGGTAGGCACATTGTTGTATCCAGGTAGGCACATTGTTGTATCAAGGTACGCACATTGTTTTATCAAGGTACGCACATTGTTGTATCAAGGTACGCACATTGTTGTATCAAGGTACGCACATTGTTTTATCAAGGTACACACATTGTTGTATCCAGGTAGGCACATTGTTGTATCAAGGTACGCACATTGTTGTATCAAGGTACACACATTGTTTTATCAAGGTACACACATTGTTGTATCCAGGTATGCAGGATGTAATAACTTGATTAAAGTTTCTCATACTATTTACAACTTACAAATTCTTTAATTTTGAACTACTATTTTAAAGTGGTGCAATAATTTTTTAATTTTTTTCTGGATTCCTGCTATTTTTGAAGCGCTCGCTTGATGAGCAGTCGGTCTGGGATCAATCCCCATCGGTGGGCCCATTGGGCTATTTCTAGTTCCAGCCAGTGCACCACAACTGGTATATCAACGGTTGTGGTATGTACTACCCTGTCTGTGGTATGGTGCATATAAAAGATCCCTTGCTGCTAATTGAAAAGAGTAGTGCATGAAGTGGAGACAGCAGGTTTCCTCCCTCATCTGTGTGGTCCTTAACCATATGTTTCACGCCATATAACCATAAATAGTATGTGTTGAGTATTTTGTTAAATAAAACATTTCTTCTTTCTCTGCTATATTTGAAGTTTAATTGATAAGTTGGCAAAATTGTTCAACTCGCCCAGAACTAACCCTGAAATTTGCTTTATGCCTATTTATATGTGATATTATTAAATTACCTTTGTCCATTTTTCAAATCAGATTTTCAAAATGTCTTTACTATTCAGTTCACAATATTGCAAGCCACAAAGGCCTGTTATTGAAACTTTAAATTATAATAGGTTTTTTTTTAAATTCAAGAATGTTGTTTGCATTTATTTACATTTTTATACAATGCTATTTTTCAGTGAGGTATTGTCTGCATCCAATTTACCCGATATGAATAATTACTATGTGGACAGAATTATCACAATAACCGGTTCCCCTGAACAGGCGAGCAAAGCGGAGGAGCTGATCAGTGAAAAGATGAGGGCGTGCATCAATCAGGACGCACAGTTGAATTATCCAGGGGTTCGTAGCTTCAGATTTATACATAGTCTCTCAATATTTAAACCAGTATATCACTGTAACAGTCACATTTATTTGTCGTATTTGATTTTTTAAAAGCATGAGTCTATTTACAAATATTTAGTATTTATGGCAATATGTGACATTCATGTCGCATTCAAAATTTTCTATATTGAATTTATCTTAATCAACATTGTGTCATATTTGATTTTTAAAAAAACATGGGCCAATTTACACCAGTCTTTACTCTTTAGTACTTATGACAATGTATCACATTCATGTCCTCATTCAAGAATGCAACAGATATATATTATTTTAATTAATATAGATTTATAGGGTTTTTTAAATTATTATAATGGTGATTATTTTTTATTTTTTATGTTTTATTTGGTATGATGTCAGTTTTTGGCATCAGAAACTAATAGCTTGATTTATTTAGTTAATGTTTTTTTAGGTTAATAACTTATATTGGTTTTATAAATAAAGTGTTTCTTTTCTTTCCGCAGCACCAGCAAATGATGTTCGGTGGTGTGCAGCCGTCCATGCCGATGGTGCCAAACGTTAACTACAGAGCGCAGTCCCAGTACCACTTCATGGTGATTGCTCTTTCTTTTAACTTGATTTTAACATCTTACAATCCTTGTGCAATCTTAAGATAACGTGGTTCTTGTAATATCTTAAAACAACCCTTCAGGTACGTGGTTCTCATAATGTCTCAGAACAACTCTTGTGCAATCTTGAGATATTTGGCTGTCTTACAACAATATGTGCTATTACAATCTAAAATTAATATTGTAGAATTTAAAAATCTTATCTTTTTTTTGTCCCGACCATATCTTGCTTATAGGACCATCATACCTCACATCTAGGAACATCTTGGATTTGCAGTGTCGCATACTATTACTAGGTCACTGTGACTTACTTTTCAGTCTACTGCATATATAAAATAGATTGGTGGATAAACCTGGTTAATTCTTGGTTGACGAAATGTCTGTCTTTAATTTTAAATTACTAGTTTTGAGAGAAATGATTACAAAGACATTTAAGCAATGACTATTTAATATTTCAGAGTAACAACATGTATCCAGGTTTGTTTGCGGGTGCGACAAATATAAATCAGCCTCCGCAGCCACAGTTGGAAATGATTTACCTCTACATACCAGAAAACACTGTCGGTGCTGTTATTGGTAGCAAAGGACTTAATATTAAAAACATAATGAGAATATCAGGAGCTCGCATTAAGGTAAGATATTTTTGAGATTCAGTCTACAATGTAGTTTAATATAGAGAGACGCTTTTTTGAACCAGTATTAATAACTTATTGGTGTATTTTTAATTGGTGAATTTAATATGATAATTGTGAAATTGAAACTAATGAATATTTTGGGTATTAGCAGACTTTAAATTGGGTAAATAGTTGAGTGTCTCGTAAGATTAGACCCCTTTGTTGTACAGTATAATATTCTAGATTATTTCAGTTTGAACAATACTCATTAACTAACAATCCACAGGTTGTGGTTATGCACAGCCTTGTCAAGAAATGTGCATATAAAAGTATCTGGTTTTTTATTGATTTTTTTAGATTGTACAGTCACAAAAAAATGAAACTAATGGGCAACAGAATCAAATACCAGCTCCAAGACAAAGTGAACGCAAAGTTATAATAACTGGCACCCCAGAATCACAGTGGAAGGTAAGTTAAGGAAACCTTATTCCATTAATTTACTCTTTTTAATAGTCACAAGTATATATGACACGTACCTTCTGTCCATAAATTTTTTTTAAAACGTAACAATATATGCATATTTTAAAGAGATAATTTGTCACACTGGTAGAGGTGCAATGTATTCATGGTTGATAATAAGCAGTTATCCCGTTCCTCCAAGCAACCTCTTGGCTATGGGTGACTGAATTTTACAAACCTAGCATGTCAGCCGACCTTCAGTTTTATAAAAATCATTCCAACTTAAAAACAAATTTGATACATTAAACAATTACAGAACTACAACCAATTATATCCAGCCTATGTAATAGTTTTAGAGTAATGTATACATGTATTAGATCATGAAAATGTCACTTATGGGAGCTAGTTAAATTCATCGGCCAGTAACACCTTGGCTGTACTGGTCACCATCAGTTTGAAATTTCAACCCTGTGTAATCTTGTAAATCAAAAGTAATGAGTGATGTATTGACGTAATAATTACACTACAAATATTTTATATTAGGAAGTAATTATCTGATGAATAAGACCAAAATGTTGTAAGACATACTTCATTGATAAGTGAAATGATCCGTCCACGACTTGTTGTTGTTTACGCTATGATGATGTACTGTGTTGGCTCCACACTGTGCCATTTCAGTGGTGCTCTGTACAAGAGATGAACTACTTACAAAAAATTGCTAGATCACACTGGTTTGATTGTCAAAACAACTATAAGTCACCGTTTTAAGTGATGAAAGCTAAAGCTGATAAAAAAAATAAAAAAATCTGTAATAACTCTGTATTTATTGTATGCAGTGTGATCTTTGAATTCACCAGACGTTTAATAAAAGTATGATTTAACAATTTCATGACACCTTACTTTCCTGATTTACAGCTAATAACAAATTGGACCGGTATTTAAAAAGTAAAAACCATTGATAATTGTTGCCACATGTTAGTTTTGTGGTTGGATTTAATGTGGGTTTTTTGTTTGTTCTTTTTTACAGGCACAGTTTTATTTATTTATTTGTTCTTTTCTACAGGCACAGTTTTATATATTTGAGCGGGTGCGAGCTGAGAGCATGATCAATGAAGAGATTCATCTTCGTGCTGAGATACTTGTACCAAAATCTTCCATTGGCCGCATTATTGGGAAAGGAGGACAGAACGTAAGTGGTTAAAGAGTCTAGTTATTAGCCATGTCTCAAATCTGAGTTTATAAAACATTAAAAAGTACTGGGCCCAATTTCACAGAACATCGTAAGCCTAGTTTTGCACATAAATGTAAATCTACAACTAAACCACAATTTGTATTACTATATAATTTTAGTACAACAAATGTAATTAAAAGTACGGTACATTTCATTTTCGTTTTTAAATGCTCCGTCTTCTGTAATGATGTAAATTTCTTTGTGAAATATGTCAAACACGTGTAAATATATACCTGCTGTTTGCAGACCTAAAGTTAAGATGTTTTGTCAAATAGGCCTCAGATCTCAAGTTTATAGAGTATTGGAACTGATCAAAATATTTTATAATAAATCAATATATATATATATTTAAATTTTACATGGAAAGTCCTGAGTTGAATATTTTGCAATGGAAATTTTCAATAAAACATTCCAGGTACAATTTTAGAATTTGTTTAATTCTTTCACCATTTATAATAGATTATCCATATTTGTTTTATTCCTGTGACATTCTGTATCAACATCCTTCATATGATGCTGTTAATACAAGTCCGGTTTACATGTTAAAATTTTGTGTCTATACTGAACTGAGCCTTTCATGACATCAAACTGATAGCGGCACACAATGTGCCATCACATACAAAACACCATCAGTTTGAAAGTCGGTGTGCTCTAGTGATGTTTTTATATTAAAAAAGACCCACCTAACTTTAAATGAGTGTGTCCCATGCTGCAGGGCACAATATTTCACGCTAACCGCCATTCTGTACACGTGTCGGTTACGCAAAATTAAATTTACGCAAATCGCATATTGGTTACTTTGTGACCTGTAAACTTTCAGAAATGAAAACTTGCAAACTTCACGATTACAGGACATACTACCAGTATTCCGACAAATGTTTTAAGCTGCATTTTAAATACTTGATTCGCAGCAAACCAGTAAAGAACGTTACAGTTGTAACTTGCTACCAGTCTAAAGTAACTGTTCAGGGCCCCACTCCACGATGTGATCTTAGCCCTAAGATTACCGTAAGCGCATAGCTACTCTATGTATTTAAGTTGATCTTAGGACTAAGATCGCTTCGGGAAACGGTGCCCAGAAGTTTTAAAGAAATGTTCACGGACCACTGGGGACGGCTAAATTATCTATTGCTATTTTATCTCTAAAGGAATATATGTAGGCATAATATTGGAGTGGCTATAATTTTGCATATGTTAAAAACAGTTTTAATGTAAACAGGAATCCAAAAGTGTCACAAAAATGGAAAAATACTAACATCACAAAATGAGCTTTAAAAAACCCAAAACATTTAGAATGTCACTGTTGACCTAAAAACTGTATTTAATATAATTTTAATGTAATTTGGAGGTAACCCACGGGTTAAGCAAATATTGTGTCACTGAACAATTGGTTACCTAAGTAAAACCACCTGAACCGACTTCCGGTTACCTCAGATTTCGAAATATTGTCCTCTGTGCTGTCACTCTGAAAGGGTTAATTCACTATTAGCTAAGAATGTCAGACACAGATGTACATAAAATCAGTAAATTTGTTTTAAAGTTCAGTTATTAATTGATCAGTTGGTGCAAACCATTGATCACTGGTAAGAAATAATTGTCAGTGTACATATGAAGATATATATGATGATTTAAAAAAAACAAAAAAAAAAAACGCGTCTTGAAATTGAATGGTTGAAAAAGATATGCTGAACAATGAAATTGTATTATGTATGGTCCTTAAAGTATTTAGTATTTGTTACCAGGTGAAGGAGATGCAGCGAGTGAGCGGTGCTATTGTGAAGCTACCTGAAGACCAAGGTGATGAAGAAGATGTTCCGGTGACAATAATTGGTCATTTCTATGCCATTCAGTCGGCTCAGCGGAGAATCCGATCTCTGATGTCGAACACACCCAATCTGAGACCACCCCGAGGACCACCCCGCCCTCAGCAAAATGGAAACTAAGACGCAGCCGTAAACCAACGTGAATAGATGAAATCTGTGGTGAAGAAAAACAAAACAAGAAAACAAAAAAAACCAAAGCCCTATGACTCAAACTTATCACTTTAGTTGCACTGTGTAGTAGTTAATTTTTCTCCCCTAGAGGCTCTCATTTTCTCCGATTGCTCAGAATTTAGGTATAACTCGACCCACTGGTATAGTTGTGGCCATATAATTTGACCTCATGGTACAGGTATGGTCACACTTATGATCTACTTGGACAGGTGACGTCGTAGAACTGAACTTGTCCAAGTGTGTAACTTCACCACTGGTCATAGTGGGTGTGGTCTCGTAATTCCAACTAAGAAGGTTTGGTGGCCTGATCCACCTAATGGTATAGAGGGTTTGGTCCAAAGGCATCAAAATGATTCTATGCTGATGGAAGAGGTGATGTATTTGAAGGGACATAATACATCGTGTATTTTTGCATTTTCTTCCAAACTGGAGGCAGCTTTTATTATTGTGGATTTGCCAGTTTGGGAGATTTTGTAGATGATATATTTATACATTATTGAGTTTGAACAAATTTTAGAGTGGCAATTGTTGCATGTTGAATTATTGATGGTCTTTTTTTTTCTTCTTTTTTTTTGTAACAAAGTGAGGTGTTTAAAGGTTTATTTTTGATACTTGTTGAGAAGATGTTTTTTTTGTTAGAATTTTTATGACTTGAGTAGGGCACATTTTACACCCTACTGTTATTATTGATGGAAGATAAAAACTTGGCAACAATGACAATCTGTTAAAAATATATTGCCATAGCATTTCTGTTGAGCCTAGCAGTCCGTTGCTCACATAATTGCCAAACTTAACAGCAGTTTGAATAGTATCTAACTAAATAACGGAAATTTTGAAATCCCCTCCAGCATTGAACCATTGATTCCGTACTGTAATGTGTCACAGGTGAATGCCTACTATGTAATCTCTGCATTCAGTCACTCAAGTCTATTTAAGTTTTTGATGCCTTTCTCACACATTGTAGTTCATGATGTATAGACCTACCCACCAACTCGGATAATGTAGGGAGAAAATGACGAACTCTTTGGATTTGTTGATGCATTCATCATCGAAAAATAATTAATGCGACCTACTTAATATGTATATTTAGTGCATTTTTATTTAATGTCAACTTTTCATGTAATGTTGTTGGAAGACTTGTTAATTTTGGTCGTTTGATTTGAAAAGGAAAAAAAAAACAAGATTCTGCATTCAACATATTTTGGTGGCATAGCTGCTTTGCATGGCTGACTGGCATCTTGATTTTTTGTTTGCTAACCTCTGCAGCTTTACCAAAACATTGATAACATTTATGTGTGTACGTTTCCTGTATGAACAGAACAGTAATACACAAAGAGTTTTTCCAAACAGTATATTTTTGTTCTGGGGCCTAATTCATAAAACTCTTAAAGAACATTGCACCATTATTACAAGTCCTTTGACATTGCACTGCAAGAGTTCGTGAATGAGGACCGTGGGGCTAATTGACAGAGCTCTCAGGGGTTCTAGTAAACAGACTTGCATGGCAAGATCAAACACAAGGGTTTTCATTCACCAAACTCTTGCAACTGCGATTTCGCAGTGCAGTGCTAAAAGACTTGCAAAGAGGATGCTTTGTTGTCTAACAGAGCCTTAGAGACCTTTGTGAATTAGGCCCCAGCTCTTTAGGTAGAGCAGTTGGGAAAATAACTATTGCAGTTCAGTACTATGCATTCAAATGGTGATCTTGGTTGTATTTCTGTCTTGGGCATCAAGAAAACATTAGTGCCACTTCATTGAAAAGTTTTCATTAATAATTAGGTAAATTTGTGAAATAAATGTAGCTGTGTTAAGATGTTGAAAGTGTTAAGCAGTTTGTCTTGTTTACAGTGTAAATGTTCACTTAGAAAACGGTTTCTTGCATGGATTATCAAGGACTATTGAGACAGGCTTATTTAGCCCTTGAAAAGCCTCAACTATTTTACATATTTGTTTTCAGGTTAGTTTGAAATTGTTTTTGTTATTATTAATGGCATTATTGACATACTCAATATTTTGTATGGCCAGTACATGACTTGAGGGTAGTCCATTCATTGAAAGGTTAGTTCTGTATAGATATTACAAAAGAAAAAAATGTTTAAAAAAAAAGTTTGTGCTAATTAATCTTGTCTTGTAGGCTCGGTTTAATGCTGGTTTTATAGCATAAAAACTGGGCTTGCATTGTTTTAATTAATTTGCTAATGTGTATTTGTGTATTAAAAACAATGGAGTAAGCAAAAATAATCTGCAGGAACACGATAACAAAATATTTGTAATAAACAGGTGATTAGCTATTATTGTTCCTGTGATGACAGTTATGATTTTGAATGAAATGATGTAAAAACAATCGCAAAGTTAATCATTTCCATGCAGATGTTTTTGGAAACGCCTCCTACCTCTTTGCTATATATGGATTGTTAGGTTGTGGGGAAATACATGGTTAGTTGTGCATCACTGCCTCATAATACTCGACAAGCGACCCATCTTTCTGAAATCAACTACAAGTCAAAATACAGTTTTTAACAAGCAAAGTGAAGATTGGTTTTTCTGTGTATTATCATTATTGTTGTGACCCGAGCTAGGCTAAAACACTGGTTTTATTCTGAGTCTCGTCAATACAGCAGGAATGATGATGAAATTATTCTGCATGACACTGCTGCAAAGCCAACCATCTTGAAATTCATAGCGTGGATGCTGAATTTATTCTAGATTACCAAGGCTGAGTCTGTTTCATTTGTTCTGAAATGTGGATTAATGGTAAAGTAAATGAACGAGTATATTGTTAACTAGTATATGCCCAGTATATATGCACCATAACTCTGTAGTTCATGCATTAGGCATTCAACATAATAGTTGAAATGCTCAAAAGCCATTTTAGCAACACAAGTAGAATTAATCTTGTGTTTTCATTTCATATTCAAGGAATTGTCTGGAAGTTTTCTTGCAGTGACAATTCATTTAACAATTCTGAAGGTACCATATTGGATACAAATCAGAACTTGTATTGAAAAAGAAAACATGACATTTAATTTTACTATTGGTTAAAAACTTTTTTAGATGTGGAAAATGGATCATCCCATATTGACCTTGCAGCGAGCAGAGCTTTGTATGTATAAAGTTGAGTGATATTGTGAAATGGCTTTATCATACAATTTGCAGTGGCTGACTAGTTTTCATTTTTGTGCACTATTAAAAAAAAGTTCCATCAATCAGAATCTGGAATAAATTCAGCATGTTTTTGTTGTACAATTTTCAACCTTTAAACCTTTAGAATAGTGCATATTTAATCTGTGTTATTAGTCAATGGTTTACATTTTAGTCACTATTGGAGGAAAAAAAAAAGAATTACTCTTCATTTGTTTTTGGCTTTGACAGTTCGATTACTTTATATAATTTTTTTTCCCCAATGGTTTTGACAGTATTGCATGTATCAGTTCTGTATAGCTGCAACACACACCACCTTGAAAACCAAAAACCGGTAGTAAAACGGAGATGATCACCCAGCAACTTGTTGATACTGCTGTGTCATTACTTTAACTTACAGAGCCAGGTTACCACTGATCCATGTGTCAGGTGTGATCGTTGTGCGGATATCGCAACCTACAGTCAGTTACTGGGGCGACCACTTTAGTGGCAGCCAGATAATGTTGCAATATCTTGTTAAATCTCCTTTTCTGCCAACAAAAAATAAATTATTCTAGTAAAATGTTGTTTTTGTCTTTTGTTTTTGAAATTTATTTAAATTTACTTATGACAAGCTGAATGTCCACTCCCTTGTACTGTGTGCATTGAATTGTAATTTCTTATCTTGAGCAGTGATTTATCCCATCAAGTAATGTATTCTTTATATAAAATGGTCCTCTTGCATTTGCCCGGGGGGAGGGTGGTAGTTGGCACCTTGAGAAAATAGTGTACACATCTCTTGGGTTTAATTTGTATAGTTTCATTTCTTAAAAGTAGTGTGCCTCCCCCCCCCCTGCATTTGTTAAAAGTAGTGTGCCCCCCCCCCTGCATTTGTTAAAAGTAGTGTGCCCCCCTCCCTCCATGTCCTCTCTACCACCCACTTTCATGTTCTGGATAAGAGGAGCCAACGTAAGTTGACACATGTCCATGACAGGCGTGTGCTACAATGTCATAAACGTGCATGTTGAAACTTGTGACAGGACTTAAATGGTTGGTATCAACCCAATGTGAAAATTTTCAATCCCAAATATTAAACCATTAAAAGTTCCATTCTCTGGTTTAATTTGTTGCTAATTTAGTATATTGGTAAATTTAGTATCGAATCTGCTCCTTAATACTTTAAAATTGCCATGTTGCCATCTGAATCTGGTTTTCTTTCTCGGTTACTTTTGGATATGCAGTTCATATTTCTAGTTTGTAGAAGCATTACCAATCTGCCAAAGCTGTACATGAACAAATACTTCAGATGCTTCACCCCCACCACCACATATTACTGAATAAGTTGCTGCCGATTTTACCAAACTGATGGAATCTGTTTGATGGTGTACATTTCAACATCAGAGGATTGTTGATTTTTATGTTTATTATTTGGGAATTGTGCCATTATGTTGAAAGCAAATCATACTGTTCTGAATATTTTCAACTGGATGTTTTGCAGTTCTTGCTAGTTTAGATTGCTCTTTCTCAGTCCTTGCTAGTTCAGATGGCCCTTTTGCAGTCCTTGCTAGTTTAGATTGCCCTTTTGCAGTCCTCGCTAGTTCAGATTGCCCTTTCTCAGTCATTGCTAGTTTAGATTGCCCTTTCTCAGTCCTTGCTAGTTTAGATTGCCCTTTCTCAGTCCTTGCTAGTTTAAACTGACCTTTCTGAGGCCAGTTTTTCTCCTATCCCAGCAAGATACCCATCCTGTGTATCAAAGATTGTTGTATATACAGACTCTTATGTGGAAAGTGCATATAAAGGATTCCTTGCTCCCAGTATGTGTTAAGTTTACTCCCGACCAAATATTAATTTCTTGTTCCTACCAGTGCACTATGACTGGTATATCAAAGGCCATGGTATGTGTTGTCCTGTCTGGGATGGTGCATATAAAAGAGTAGCCCATGTAGTGGGTTTCTCCTTTCAATATCTGTGGTCCGACACCATATAACCATAAATAAAATGTGATGAGTGCATTCTTAAATGAAACATTTTCTTCCTTCAAAAATATTGTTTTTCAAACTCATTGTGCCTTTTGACAACAGTTACTTTGCCAGCAACACTATACGACCTAATGAATGTACTAAATATACGAGCTTCTCGGAATGTACTAAATATACCAGCTGCTCAGAATGCAATAAAAATATGATCACCACAGAATGCACTAAAAATACAACCTCGGAATGCACTAAATATATTGCCTTCTCTGAATGCAATAAATATATGACCCCCCTCCGAATGCACTAAATATATTACCTTCTCCGAATGCACTAAATATATGACCCCCTCAGAATACACTAAATATATTGCCTTCTCTGAATGCAATAAATATATGACCCCCCCCCCCAGAATGCACTAAATATATTACCTTCTCCAAATGCACTAAATATATAACCCCCTCAGAATGCACTAAATATATTACCTTCTCCGAATGCACTAAATATATGACCCCCCTCAGAATGCACTACCAACTGACACTTGATGGGCATCTGAGGGGGGGGGGGAGATGCTATCAACTGGAGGAGCCTAAGCTATTGATTAATCTGCCGGGTGGGTGAGACTGATAAACCGATCACCTTGGTTTTAGAATTGTGGCAAGGAGGCAATTCTGACAGCAATGCTTTTCCATCATAAATATAAATATAAAAGACAACTCGGTACAAATCAGAAAAGAAGTATATTGATTTCTACAAAATGCAAAATATACAAAAACAAAAATGAAATTCATTATTGTATGAATTACATGAAAACCATGAAGGAATGAATAACGGAGAAACCGACTTCAGTCTTGCACATACGCTGAACACGCACAAATTCAAACGCTTTAATAAATGTTGCAAAATGTTCCAATTCTTTGGACATTTAAGTTCTGGAGGGTAACATCATCTTAAAAGAAACTAAAAAATTTAACAAAATGTCTTTTACATATTGTACATAATTTCATGACAAGATTTCAAATATAACAACAATGGCTTGATGTGTGTGTGTGTGTGTGTCTTGTTCTGATGATGATTAATAATGTTTTATAGATAACTCCTTGACCAGTAAATACAATGTATATGTAAAATAAAACATGAAATTATCTTAATATAGCTGAACATTTTATGTCATGCCTAAATAAAAGTCAATGTTCTGCATTTAAAAATTAAAAATAAAATGATCTCAATGTAAAAAACGTTATTCTATACCCAAATAACAGAGAATTTCATACCAAATTCTTTATAAAAATGGTTGAACACAAAAACGTAAACTCTGATTAAAATAAAGCTCAAAATTAGTATCCTTGCTGACAATTTAAAAATTAAAAAAACTAATAAAATAAAAAAAAACCTAATAATTTTTAACATGTAGGAAAATAACAAATTGGGACATGTTTAATATTTCCATTAAAATTATAGTCCAATATTCTGACAGTAGCCAAACTGCCTTCATCAAAGGAACAAATGTATTATGATATCTTTCTAATCAAAAATAGTTGTGTAATGTAAATAACTTTTATTCTGATTAGAAAGACAGAAGATTAATTAGCTACAGCAGAAATGTCAGAAATATTTAAAATGTTTTTAGGCTTCCTTTAATCATGTGGGGGGAAATTCTATACTTGCAAATATTTAACTAATGTACAGGTATAATATTCTTGTTACAAAAAAGAGAATTAAAACCATCTTCTGAAAACCCCAACATACAATGGCATTCTAGCAAGATATATAGAAATATTACATTCTATTTTTGAGTATAAATATGAACTGTATTGAGTATGAAGATAAAATGCATGTAATCCATATCCAATGTCTATACAAACAATAAGAGCATACACACCTGTAGACTGGTAGGAAATGTGTTCTAAATAAAATAAGATATCCGAAATGACACTAAAGATGGCTACAAAACATTAATCCAGTGGTTCTTGATGGAACAAAAACTTTTAATTAATTTCAGCTGCATTTCTCTCTTAGCTATCATAATTAATTGGGCTGTTCCAACATCAGTCTTCACCCTGAACAAAATTAAGGCAAGCTGAAGATGACATTCTTGAAATGGTGCTAAGCAAAGCAATTGCATGAAGGTTTATGTAACATTTATTAAAATCTGTATACCAAGGTGAGCTTGAAGATCACTCTCCTAAAATGTTGCTAGGTGAGCTATCACAATGTTTTAAATAACTTTATTAAAAGTTTTACTGAAAGGTAAGTGTTGCGTGGAGAGGAGCAAGAGTGATCACTCAGTTTTTCTAGCTAACACTGAGAACTGATTAAATGGAGAGGTAGCTTGGGCTTTCTTTTATGGTGCATCTGCTGCACTTAGTAACCTGGTTTAACCAAATTTTATTGTGTGGGTGATAGTACACACACGCACACATAAATTGCTTCCCACCTTCCCTCACATGATCAATTATGGAACAGCCCATTAACATATCTTGCTATTGTGAGAGAAGCAAAACATTCCCACCTTCCCTCACATAATCAATTATGGAACAGCCTATTAACATATCTTGCTATTGTGAGAGAAGCAAAACATTCCCACCTTCCCTCACATGATCAATTATGGAACAGCCCATTAACATATCTTGCTATTGTGAGGGAAGCAAAACCTTCACACTTTCCCCCACATGATCATGTTTGAAACAGCCTGTTAACTTCTTTAACTATTGTGAGAGAAGTGAAAAAAATCAATGTATACTACAAAGAGTCAGCTATTGGATATATTATGTAAACATTATGTTAATCAGTACATGTAAATATAAGTCAGAATATAAATGGATTAACAAAAGGCGTAGCATTTAAAAATAAATAAAAAAAAAGCCCCAGAAGATATTCTGTGACTTCTTCAATGCTAATGCAAAAGTTATTAATTTATCAATATTTTTTAAACAGTGATTTTTTTTAATTTAGTTCCATCTCATTTAAGATGACTGTTTGTTATATATGAACAGTCAACATCATAATTACCTGTATACAAAAACAAACTGAAAAACATAATTTGTTAGTCTTGTCACAGAGAAAAATCCTTTAACTGTTGAAATATGGTTACAAACACGAGTCATATCATACAGGTACATGTGTGAACACAGAATTATCATACATGTACATGCATGAACACAGAATTATCATACATGTACATGCATGAACACAGTATTATCATACATGTACATGCGTGAACACAGAATTATCATACATGTTACATGTGTGAACAGTTTTATCATACATGTACATATATGAACACAGAATTATCATATATGTACATGTGTGAACACAGAATTATCATACATGTACATGTGTGAACACAGTATTATCATACATGTACATGTATGAACACAGAATTATCATACATGTACATGTGTGAACACAGAATTATCATACATGTAAATGTGTACATTGTGTATTGTAAAAAACAATTGTCAGTATACTAAACAATAGACAGAATAGATGTTTAACGACACCCCCAGCAGGACAAATACATCGGCTATTGGGTGTCAACACATCTACTTAATAACTAGTGCAGGTAAAACTGTCAAAACGTACCTAAATGTACATAAGTTTATTTGTCAGTCTTCAAGTTCTCCATTTTATAATTAATGTACAAGTCACGACAATTATAAAATCTTTTCTTTTTATTAAATGTGTAGTATCTGGATTGGAACTTTAGCTACATGTTTCTTAATAAACATCTGTTCATAAATACACACATACTTATATACACATTGATAACCATGTGTTAAGTATGAAAATGAAATGCATTACCTTTGTACATGAAGGAATAGAAATGTTCAAATTAGCTCCTTTTTTAAGCTTAGTACAAACAATGATCCGTGTTAGCAGAAAGACTTGTGAGTAGTTTCACAATAAAAGTAGATTATATTCAGCAAGATGCCAGTGAAATGACCTGACACCGATTTGTTAAGCTGCTTACCCAATGGACTAGCTCTGGGCAAAGAAAATGTTTTGCCAAATTATCTATAAAATTCAAAAGTTGAAGGAACCCACCATTATTTTCAACAAAATATCAATCCATACAAAAATTATTTGACCAAATTAAAAACAAATATTTGTCATAGGTATTAATTTTCCAACAAATCTCTTGCTACTAATGGAAAAATGTAGCAGGTTTCCTCTCTAAGACTATATGTCAAAATTACCATATGTTTGACATACAATATCCGATGTGCTCTAGTGATGTTGTTAAACAAAAGAAACTTGATCTTTATTTTCCAACAAACTATTTGACCATTATTTAAGTATTCTGCCAAATTAAAAACAAAATGTGCCAAAAGTTAATGGTTAGCTGTTGGAGTTTAGCGAGAGAGAAGTTGGCCTAGGAACCTTAGATCTTCGGAATGGGCCCTTAAAATCAATCTTGGGGTTTGAGCAAGTGTAGGGATGTGAAGCCAGTGCCCATCAGTCTTAAAGCTGGTGTGTTAACACTATGTCATCTAACTAAACATCTCCAAATGCTGGATAGATAGCTTAATATAAAATAATTAGCAGCAATAGGATGGTATAGCTTTTATATCAAACCAAGGTAATATTACCAATACACTGTCGGAACATACCCACAGGAATACATTCTGTGTATCAAGTTAAATGTGTGCAAGTGTTATTTCTTATGTAAACAGGTTTTTAAAATATGTGCATATAAATTTCACATCAATCGCACCCTACCACCTAGAACATAAATTTATATGCACAAGTTATTTTCTAGATTAGAGTGTTTGATAAAATGTTAGTCATATGCAAAATGTACACGTTGTGAACATAATATATATATTAATGCTAAGGTGTGTATTCACACAAACAATCATGTTGCAATGCTATTCTGGTTTACAGTATGTTAATGACATGATCATTAAAACAAACTATTCTAAAGGAAATGCCACTGTTTGAACGATATTAATTGCAGGTTTTAGGTTAAAAGGAGATTCTTGACTATGTAATAAAGTATTATGCATACAAAAATCTATTGCATTTAAACAGCAGTATCACAGATAGTGCTACATGTCAGTCATTGACAAACATCCTGCCTGATGATTAAAACTGATCATAATAACAACATAAGATAAAATATACATAATTGTAAATATAGTCCAGACTAAACAGTCTCTTGTATTTACCGCTGTATTTGCTTGACCTGTGTCCGTGTTAATATTACTTAACAGCCAGTGTCTACAGAGCACCCACATTTAGCACATACTTATGAATGCCTTCACTGAACAATACACTATACTGATGGAAAGAAATAAGGGAACACATAATTTGTCACAACAAATATCCCCCCTCCCCCAATCCTCACTGAAGGATGGGGGTTTTTGGTCTCATTTTATATAAAGAAACAAATCTGGCTAATGTTCAACCCCCACTAGATACAGTTTGCCTCTTCACCAGAGACTGTTACCCATTCCCCATTCCAGATGTCATCCTTATGAGCCTGAATATTGACTACAACCAAAGTCATGATCCACCGTATCAAGAAGTTAACTGTGTTACTGACATTCAGTCCCACCAATACATCTCTGTATTTTACACAGGTGTAACTACTCTTAATATTCATTTTAATTTAAGTCTTAAATATGAGGTGTTCCCTTCTTTATTTCCATCAGTACATAGCATGTGATTGTGGCCATATTCACAGCGGATGGCAAATCACAAGATACAGAATTAAGTGTTTTACCAAAGACTGGTCGCAACATATGGGCACTTGCATATAATGATCTTAGTTTTACAATATCAGTAGACTCTTGAAAATAGGGCTCCATTTAAAGTTGACATAAAATGAGTTCCCATGGAAACGTGAGAGGGTATTATTATCATTATATATGCTAGAAACCAATGAATAAGAAAGAGATCACTAAATACCGTTTCATATCAGTATACATGTACATATGTAGATGTGTGCGTGTGCGTGTGCGTATATATGTGTGTGTGTGTGTGTGTGAAGAGTTCAGGTGCAAAAACACAATATAAACCATTTTCTTTCTAGTTTTTAGTTAAAGCCATTATTTTATATTACCGGTAGTATGGGCTAATTGTATGCCTGCTGATTTGCAGCAAAACGTGATTGATACTTTTTTCCATCAAAACGCAATATATGTCAATTAAAAAAACAATTTTTACAGAAAATGTAAAATGGATATATCGTGTTTTGCCTGAACTCTTTATATATATATTATGAAGTTTTAATTATTGATCACCAATTGTAGAGAAAGGAACCATGCTTGTTATAATCTACTATCATAGTTGACATCTTTAACAGCCACATACTACTGCCTGTAGTTTAACATGGCTGCATCCTGTTGCCATCAGAATACGAATCACTAAAAAAAGGACCACCATATATCTAGGGAATAACACCAACATTGTAAACCTATGAGATACAAGATTTGAACATTTTAAAAATATTTTTAAAATATGAGTGTTCAGTAAGAGGCGGTTTAATATATAATATCATTACTTGTAAAGTCACAAATGTGACATATATAGTCACAACTGTGACTTAAATACTATTATAAATTGTGATTAAACTCTATGGTTACATGTTGTTACTTTTCTGTTTTCACTTTATTCAAAGATGTCAGTGATTGATATTTATGCCTATTTTTAGCGAGGGCTCTTGAGACCAAAACATACTTTTATATCTAAGACTCATTTCTGTTTGTCCGTACAGTAAACTAACACATGCTGCTTACTACAACAGTCTGGAATGTGACCCGTACTACACTTAAACTTTCAGATGACCACAAGTATCTGACTCACATCTAGGTTACACACTCTCACTCACAGTCAGCTCAAGGTTATTGACCTTGACCAACATCCAAGAATCTCTCATACACACAGGACTTCCCTGTGTTTCGTTTCTTCAAAATAACATACGAGTAACTGACCTCAAAAGACTGACATAAATTTAGGTTGTCCAATATACCTTTTCAGGGTTTCTACCAGAGGGTAAAACGGGCAAAATGCCTTTCCCCAAATTATTATTTGGGTATGGTACCATACTCAAAATTGTTTACAGATTTTCTGTTTTATTGTATGACATATTAATGTTTTCACAGAATGATTATAAACATATTAATTCATAGGTACAACAGGATGAAACGTTATGGTAGGAATACATATGAACAGAGATAGGAAACGTGTCCGAGAGATCCTAAATTCCATTTTCTTTCTAGGGGAGGTGCAAAGGCACCTGCAATGTAAAAATTCAATTCCATTGCGCCATACCCAAAAAGGTATTTCTGGCAGAAACCCTGTTTATCCACTCACTGAGCTGTTAAAACTCAGTATGCGTTGAAGTCGGTACCAGTATTTGAACCCTGAACCTAGCATATATTACGGCTGATGGAATAACCATTACACTACTGAGGCTGGCACCTCACAAAGAACATTATCTCACATAAACTAACTTTGAATATTTATTGGGGCATTCCATGTTCAGCCCTTGTAGATAATTTTAATCTTATTTAAATAATACACATTAACCCTCCAAAATGCAGACATTAATCAATTTTACTTTAAATAGTACATCACAGTTTCTGAATACTGACAAACATTGCATGTCATAACACAAACTAGAATAATCTTCTCCCCCCACCCCCACCTGATACAATTCATTTTGTAAATAAATGGTAAGAATGGATCTAAATGTTCACAAGAGATACTTGAGAATTTTAATTAAAAAAACCTACTGAGATTCACTATGAATCATTTTAAACAAAGGGGGCAGGATGTAGACCAGTTGTAAAGCGCTCGCTTGATGCGCAGTGTGTTTAGGATCGATCCCCACTGGTGGCCCCATTGGGCTATTTCTCATTCCAGTCAGTGCATATAAAAGATCCCTAGCTGCTAATTGAAAAGAGTAGCCCATGAAGTGGCAACAGCGGGTTTCCTCTCTTTTTATATGTGTGGTTCTTAACCATATGTCTGACGTCATATAAATAAATAAAATGTGTTGAGTGCATCATTAAATAAAACATTTCATTTTTAAAGAAAATTAAAGAGAACTAAATTAATATCTGCATTTCTATTGTTGGTCAGTATACATGTAGAAACCATTTCCTAATCGTATCAATGTCTGAAGAGTCAACATGAGGTAACCATTCACACACTACAAACGTATTCTGTATCAGTATTCCGCAGTCATAGAAAATAAAAAGGCATACTTGGTTTGCAAGTGTGTCATGTAGCATGTAATTAAAAACAAAATCAACGTTCAATAATCAGCTGACACACAAACATTTTGCAGCAATGATATTCCTTCTTGAAGTGTGCAGTGTCACATCCACAGAAAAACGTCAACACAAATTTCTCCCTTCACTGCCAATACAACTGCTTTGGTCCTACAGTTCCTGTAACCCTGTTGGAATTAATTTCTCACATGTCACACTCAAATGCCATTTCTGCAGAGTCAGTGATCAAAACTATGAATAGTACTGCTATTCCATCATTTCTCTTGACATAATATTAAGAATTCAGCCAAGTCATAGCAGTAAATAAAACGAGTGTTAATCCTTTATCATGTAGCACTGTTCTTTTTATTAAGTTCTCCACTGGTACAAAGGCATCAAACCTTTTTCCAGTGTTATTTTGTCACTGCGGACATTAAAAACGATCCAATATTTATAAAAATTGCCATCAAAGCCAGTAGGTATGAGAAAATATGAATTGTTAATAGAAGTGGAACGGTATCAAAGAATGATGCATTTCTTTTTCTTGCCTCTTCTCTTCTTAGTTCTATTCTTGAATTCTATCGGCTGGTCTCGGATGACTCGGACAACCGCATGGAAGGCCTGGTCCACATTAAGGGGCGGGTCTTTAGCACTTGTTTCTATATATTGTATCTGTTTAAAAAAAATAGAGATCAGATTCATTATTGCAATGGGTTGTCTACAAATGAAAAAAAAAATGAAAAAAGAACAAAAAATGTAAACTGGTAAATACTAATACTTGTGTTATAAATGTTACCTATGTGGAAAGACAACTGTCTGTTCAGAAAAACAATACTGATGTAACAGAAATCAGCATTATTCTAAAGAAACCAAAAACACTAAAAAAAATATTAAATGAAAAATTACAACATAGCTACAGACAATGTTATCTACAAAAACTAAAAAATTCTGATAAACTTATTACACAACCATATAGATGACATCCGTAATCAAAGAGGAAATCTCACCAAAATAAGAATATGTGTACGTCGCCTTGAAATTGAAAGAGGTCGATATGACAATATACCGAGAAACAACAGGTCATGCAAACTATACAGCATCACAGATGAGATGAAACACACTTTCTCGTTAATTGTCTGGAAGGCTTGGACATAGCCAAGTGGTACAGTGCTCTCTCGATGTGCGGTCGGTATGGGACCTTTCCCCGTTTGTGAGGCCCATTAGGCTTTTTCTCGTTCCAGCCAGTGCACCACAACTGGTATATCAAAGGCTGTTGTATGTACTACCCTGTCTGTGGGAAGGTACATATAAAACTCCTTGCTGCTAATCAAAAAGAGTAGCCCATGAAATGGAGACAGTGGGTTTCCTCTCAAAATCTGTGTGGTCCTTAACCATATGTCTGACGCCATATAACCGTAAATAAAATGTGTTGAGTGTGTCGTTAAATAAAACATTTCTTTCTAACTGTTCAGAACTTTAAATGACAAGACAATGTGTTTTTTTACAAATTCATAGATGAATTTACCACATTTAAATCATTAAAGAGCTATATATAAAATGCTACTATATTGTCAACTGCCCATCTTGTAACAATAGCACAGCCCTGTTGGCACGTGGATACAGCAAGAAATAGTTTTTTTAGCTAAAACACTTATTAAATAATATGTGGCATGTTGTTAGGGCACTTATAACTATAAACTGTTTTATTTTGTTTAATATATATATTTAGTTGTTCATTATTCTTATCATCAGCTTTATTACTGCTTGGTCACCTGACTGTGTTTATATGTATACAATAATTATATGTATACATCATATGTAAGCATAGTAATAAAGCATTTTGTATTGTATTGTATAATCTATTAAACAAAGACAAAACCAGTAGCCAAATTATTTTAAAGTGACTACAACATTTAGAATTTAAAATAATAAACTTGTATTCACTTTTTAATGATTTTCAAGGAAATAAGCTAAATAAAATTATTTGAAAATAACTCCAATGAAGTTTTGTTTTTGGAATTAATGCTGATTTATATGTTGCAAAGACAATATATTTTGCCAATTCAATTTTGTATCATAAACAGATTAAATCAGAATGTAATTTTACTTACATATCACAACTTTTTTTAATTAAAAAACAAAACAAAAAGCTTTGAACAGATTAAAATATAACAGTATGTGAATCAACTTACTCTAACACTGGCAGCTAGTTCTCTCCCTTGGTCCTCCGTGACCTTCCTTTGACCTACCAGATCGACTTTATTTGCCACTAAGATCATGGGATAGGTATCCCTGAAAGAAATTATAACCAAATAACAACGACAATCATTTCGTTACAGTGCATTTCTTACTTTTAGACATCAGTTCTTACAAATAGGTGCATTAAAATAAAATACACTGAGAAAACAATATACATGTCAGGGTACAATACTGCGAGTGAAACACTCGCCTATGCCAGTGAAATTCTGTTATGTCGATTTAAATTTGCAAAACACTAGCCTTTTGGCGAGTAGATTATTTTTTTCAGAATGAAGCTGTCACTGGAACATTTATTTCATTAATCATTTCGTTACAATGCATTTCGTTACAATGCATTTCTTACTTTTAGACATCAATTCTTACAAAGAGGTGCATTAAAATAAAATACACAGAAAAAAACATATACATGTAGAGATAAGTGTTAATAAAAAATATGATAATAAATCAACAAATTTCAAGTTCTTTCTAAGCAAGTCATATGGAGGTCTATATGATGGGTCTGGATGGTGGTGGTAGCAGGCCTCACATCATCTACCCTGTATGGGAATTCAGTGGAAAGGCTGCATTAACAGGGCAATAACTGAATTTTACATTTAAACATTTCTGACTAATAGTAAATTCCTTTGAACCTCTAGTAAAGTGCCACCCATCAGAGTTCGATTGAAGCACTCGTCCTGACAAGTTAAAATCTATTTGGACAAGCAAAACGTACCTTGGTGGTTGTCCTGTGGACAAGTGAAAATGTTCGATGCAGCTTCATTTTAAACAATCAAAAACTATTTATTTGGACAAGTGAAAATATTGGCAGACAGATGTATTATTTCTATCACATCCCATACACCTATGAAGTGGCCAGATGCAACAATCACACAACTGACCTTCAGTTTAACACAAAATATGAAAATATCCGAGTACCTGTCTTTTACCCTCAGGATCTGAGTGTGAAAATTGACTATGTTCTCGAAGCTCTGCCTGTCGGTCACAGAGTAAACGAGAAGAAACCCGTCTCCTTTCCTCATGTACTGTTCTCGCATCGCACTGAACTCCTCTTGGCCAGCTGTGTCAAGAACTGAAATAAACAGCAGGTGAAAATACAGTGCACAATATTTATGATGAAACCGGGTATTCACAGTAATCAAGTCGGACTCAACTTTTATAGCATTCGTGTTCCAGTGATCTGCCATTATTAATAGTACATTATATCTGTATATCTGATGGTAATGTGTAATTAATATAAATTTTTAATAATAGTTCTGCACTTCTTAAAACAACGGTGAATATAAAGATTAAAAAAAACAAAAAAAACAACAACACACAAACCAAATCTCCCCTCCTGCATTTTTAATTTTCAGATTTGATTCTTATCTGTCACTCACAGAAAGCTTTTGAGTCAAAGTCGTGCATGTGTAACTTTGGTTTGTCACTTTACTAACTTATAATAAAATTACATACTGGTAAATCAATAACATCAGGAAATGTTTATGTTTAGTATCACGTCGTGAGACGCTATACAAGTTTCAGAGATTGATATACAATTTGAACTGTAGGTTACCAGGCTATATTTTGTGGTAACCTATAAATGGGTTACCAGACACAATGCCTATTTCGATGCCTGTACCATAATCTAAAAGACCTGTTAAAACAAAATGTTCCTTTAACATATTATGTAATACAGAAAGTTTACAATACCAAATTTCCTTATATAGGTTATTACCAGTGTATTGTCAGTATCATATGTTGGGAATAAAAGTTGTATTATGCAAGCTTCTGGCGATAATAACACATTATTTTTATTCTTAATAATATATATGATATTGACAATACTGAAACACACAAGGGTAATAATCTCTTTATCATATAATCTGAAGCGTAATACAACATAAACTGTATATGCAACTTTAATTCCAGATAGCCATTACCCGATATTCAAATGACATAAGAATAAGTGAAGTGGTGTCTTTTTGAATGGAAATGACATCAAACTAGAATGATGTCATTTTGGATATCCTTACATAAAATATCACAAACTTGGATTGCACTGAAAATGAAAGATATTATATGATAAAGTGTTTTATCAGTAATATGTGGTAGGAAAGAAAGAAAGAAAGAAATGCTTTATTTAACGATGCACTCAACACATTTTATTTACGGTTATATGGCATCACACATATGGTTAAAGGTAACATGACACGAAACCATATTATAGCTCATTTTCAAAGAAAAATGATATAAAAATAATATTCAAATAAGTTTATAACAATAAAATACGTGTAGTTATCTTAAAACGAAGAAATTACACCGATCA